>VFFE01005637.1:45441-58345 GCA_008921705.1 Burhinus oedicnemus
CAAACAAACAGAGCTTCATCTACAGAGAAAAAGGTGTTCTATGCAAATTTAGTAAATGCACAATTAACACAGTCAAAAGAAGAGAAGGCCTTAACAATGTATCACTGAGCTATATGGGACATTTGGGTCCAGGAGAACAGCAAAGAAAACCATTTATTTAGCTGGGAAAAATCTTTCTATAATACAAGAAATATCGCTTCCCCGTTTTTTAAATCCAATATATCTTTTCTAGGAGCAAAATTTGGATAGGTGCTATGAAGGAAGGAAGAGTGACTCTGGCTCTTCCTTAAAAGCAAGATTTCCTATTTTCTAGTCTGTTACAAGTTTTCCATGACACCCTGGGTAAGTCATTGAGATTTCACTTACATCAGTAACACGGGAATTGGTAAACAGGATTCTCTGCCTCAAAAAGGTGCTACAAAGATACAATCCATTTGCAACTCAGAGATGTTCAGATAATGTGGACCACACAGAAGCTCAATAAACAAGTCGTAGATAGTCACTGTGACACAAAATGGAGAGGCTACACCTACCAGAAAAATTCTGAGCAACAGACACATTCTGGTGGGCTAGTACATGGATAGTTTAGATGCCTGCCCAGTCTGCTCACTCAGGCATGCTGCACCGCTTCATTATCCACCAGCCAATCTCTGATTTATGTCTAGGAGTATACACACAGTAACGAATGCTACTAGCAATGCAAATCCTCTTTCAAACGCATTTACAGTTATTGGAAGGGTAAGAAAATTACCTTATCACCAGTTTCAACAACTGCATCTGTTTTGCCATCTCCTTGCTAAACCATAGTGAATTCATCTCAAGGAAAAAAGCTCAGAGATGGTAGAACAGGAAAGGGGAAGGAAGTGACAGGTCTTGTCCATGCAGAGTTACCTACAAAGCTGCAAGACAGACTCAGGCACTCTTACATTTAATCATATTTCATTTTTTTAAAAAATCAATGTTTGGGCACACTCCATACTGTTGCACTTCATAAAGAATCAAAGATTACAGCTGAAGATTGCAGCTTTATGTTAAAGGACAGTCTACAGGTGCAAGGGACACATATCCACTACATGGCTTCTTTTGGACTCCTTCAGCATTAAATGACCAGTTCTAGACTGCAACACTGAAGCCCACAGGAATGCCGCTCCAGCCACAGAGAGGATTGTGAAAGTCAATCTCAGGGAACAGCTGGGGCACGCAGCCCTGGTCTGGGTTCTCGCAAACCCTCCACAACACTATCCTCGTGCAGTCTGTCCTTATTCCAACAGGACGAATTTGCAACCACACACGTAAGTTCTCAGCTTACTGGAATTTTTTTCACACTAACCTGATTTTGTTCAGTTCTCCACCCCTGATTCAGAAGAAGAAGAAAAGAGTGAAGTCTTAGATCAATAGCTTGCTTTTCTTGATAATTTAAATATACTTAACAAATGTGCAGAATATGGACATGAAATGGATGCAAAGAAGTCTCATCGTTCACTGATTAGAAGATGTATACTGACTTTTGTGGGCAAACTGTCTAGTCCTTAACAAGGTCTCATATAATTCCCAAATGCCAGCTATCTTTAAGCCCCCGAAGAAAAGCAGCAGCTTACCTTCATCCTCCTGGAGATCTAAGGAACCTTAGCAATCAGCCTCTTAGAGGTTCCTTCAATGACTGTAACCAGAAGAAGCAAGAGGCAGACTCAGACTTGATTAATTTAAGAGAAATATTTTCTTTTCTTAGATCAATTTTATGTGAAAAAATATTAAGATATGATTGTCTTCTACTATTTGAAAAGAAGTATTGCCCATTTATTACCAAAAGGACCCCACCATAAAAGCAAGGCTTCAGCTGTTTTCATTTGTTCTTTCAAGAACCCTGTATCTGGCATCCGCACCTCTGCCTGGGGAGCACACTCACTGGAGCTCATCTCACATCCAGGAGTGCTTTGACACTATGTGAGTTCCACAGCTGTGTTGTGGCTTCCTCTGTGCTGCAACCCAACAGAGCTGCATGGAGATCCTGGTTGCGCTTTCCACGAGCTCAGGCTTTCTGCTGCCCCGTGCTTCTGTGTGCGATAAACACACCTTATGCCTCCTACTTTAACTTGAAGGAGAAGGAGGGGTAAAACCAAAAAGGCAAGCTCAGACTCCTCATCTACCACAAGATGAGCAAAAGTCTTCTTAAAACAGGTTAGCAGAGACCATCTGAGGATGTTTGGAAACAGGAAACTCCCGTTATTTAAACCTCAAATACACAGCAAGGGCCTGGAATGTTTTGCCTTTAAAGAGGAGTGTTCTGTCTTTGCTTATGCCATGATGAAGCTTCAACCCCCCAGCCTTTTTTTTCTCCCCTTTTTCAAAAGGAGGAGTAAAAAAACATAAAGTAAAGGTGTGCACCTCAGTTTTGCAATCCCACCTTTTAAAACAGAGGAAGCCCCTGAAAGCTCCCCTCGGCAGCCAAGCAGCACACAGCACATGAGGATTCAGGTGGCTCAGCTGCCCTGGAAAAAACAGATCCAGGGTCTTCGATGATGCAGAGAGCAACCACAGAGAACAAATGCCTTGGCTAAGCACACACCTAGTTTACCCAAGATCCCTTCCTGGCTTTCTTGTTGTTATCTCCTCACTTTCCAAGGAGACTTAAGAAAGGATGAAGAGAGGACCACTTTCCTCTCCTCTCCATAAAACAGGGGGAGAGAAGAAATTGGAAGAAAGAGGCCCATTACTGAAACCATGTGTTAGTCCTGCCTTTGCTGAGCTCACTGCAATCAAACCAGCAGGAGAGTGTTTCATCCTGTTCCAAGAAGCTCCTCTCTTGCCCTAAGCATTATTTTTCATACCCTGCCCAACAATAATGGCCCAGGCACAAACATATCAGCAGCGTTCAGCTATATTTTCCTTGGCTGCTTAAGGTGCTTTTCTAACAATATGACTCAGAGAAAGCAGGGGGTTAGGAGCTATATAGCCTTGTATAGCCTTGACCCTGCTAAAATACATCAGCAGTGCTTCAGGGTCCGTGGCTCTCCTCCTGAGACTGACATGCCGATTGCTTTGCCGGGGTCTCCCAAGATTCTTTGCACCACTCTGTGAAGAGCACATACAGGGGAGCCACAAACCTGCAGAACCAGTAAGGAAAGACAGCAAGGCCACCGAAGGAGACACAAGGACACCTGGATGGGAACTTACTTTCTCATCTCACCACATTTTTTGAGACTTAAAATACTTTTTCATTTCACATAGGGATGAAGGTTTGGAATCTACCTTGCAATCCCTCATGCAAAAACCCATGTGCTCTACAACAGCAGTTAGGACATGCATTTCTGACATGTAGGAAACGTGCTTTCAGGACGCTGTTTTGGATTTGTGACAGCATAGGTGAAAAACCCAAACCACTGAGCTCCTAACCAGCATCTCTGTTTTGACTCAGAAATTCTATCCCAAATGCAAGAAATTCAACCAAGGAGAACTGAGTGGAGACCAACCCTTTCCCACAAAGCAGTACTGGTTTCAATAAATCAGCATTTTCTGCAGGCAAATTGTTTCCTTGAAAAACTCCCAGCCAGTCCCAGCCTCAAGTAGCAACTACTGTGGTTTCTGCTGAAGACATAAGCCTGGAAGCAACCCACCCAGCAGAGGTCCTGCTTAGGAACAGCTCACCTCCCCTAAGTAGGGGCAAGCCAACACTGGGTAGAAGAAACAAATACAGTTTCCTGAAGTTTGCACTGACACCTCAGGATTCTCTCTTCTTCTCCTAAACCAGTAGCTTGTATTGTTAAACAGAGGAAAGGAGCTGTGATAGGAAAACCTCACACACTCCATTCCTGTTTACTTTATTCGTTCCTTAGTCTGCGTGATTTGAGACAGTAAAAATGTTGCTGATGTCCAAGAGAGTGCGTGCGTGTACGTACGTGTGTGGTAAAAGCTTTGGAGCCTGGCCTGTACATTATGTGGACAACTTTACACACTGCGTCAGACAGTATCTTTTTCTTCTGTAGCTCTAAGGAAAGGTAAACCTGTCTGTGGAGGGAATTAAAAGAAAACATACAGTAATATTACAGATGTATCTCAGTTTGTCTTGCTGCTTTGAGACACTTCCTGTAAATTGGCTTGAAAGCATCTCCAAAAGTACAGCCTTCTTAAACTATGTTCTCCAGAAAGAATGCTGTCCCCCTTCTAAACACAGGATTTTACGTGCGATACAGGATTATCCTACATAGGTCACTGACACTCCATGGAAACCTGTGTAAGAAGAGCTGCTTAGATAAATAGCTCTATTCCCACACTAAATTTTTTGTCTTCTCTTCCTTTATTGCTAAGAAAATTTCAATTGAAACAACATCTTTGCGCCTTTGAGGATCTCTGCTCCTGCTGCCACTTCCCCACCTGGAGCTATAATCCTACACTTGTCACAAACCCAGCCACTGCTGCAGAAGTTATTACAGCTACAATCTGCAGATTACAGCAACTTTTAATAGGGCATAAGCAGCAGGAAAAGGTGAGTTTAAGCAGCAAAGAACCTGCTGGTTCAAAGAGCCCTATTATTAATATTTATTATTTTCAAGCATTCATTGAGTGCTACAGAAGATAAAAGAATGAACTGAAAGCAAGAACCAAGTTTATATAAGATGAGACAACGGGAGAGCATAAATAATGAGTATAGTGTCTGGGGAGGAGGAGAGCCAAAGAAGAAGTAGTAACAGCAAGGGAAAAAAGCCACACCTTTTATCAACAAGATGTTCCTAATAGTAAAAAGTATGAATAGAATTAAATAATTCTTCAGTGTCTAATCAGAACTGTTCCCCATAGGGGATCCTCTGAGCATTATTACAAGGCATTTGGATATCTTTAAAGAACGGAGCTTTGATCATAAAAAGCAAGTGGGGCAGGTGGGGAGCAACAAAAGAAAATGCAACTGCATCACCCTGTGGTGTGAGGGCAAAATCCAGCCCTGGACAGATGCTTTACAAAGCTCCAAGTAAATCCATTTAGACCTCGCGTAAAAGGTTAGAATGAGGCATAATTCTCACTCAGGTCCTCCATCGCAGGCAAATTCCTCTTCCTTCCCACAAACTCTTTGCCCCTGTTGCCCCAGAGGAACCTCCAGTTAGTACTTTTCCCTAACAAAGATGCAAGCTTGTGGCTTACACCATTTTAAATCTTCACACTTTCAAACAACAACGCATGACACTTCACAGTTCCAACGCACTTTGCCGAGATTAGCTAACAAGAATGTTCATCATACCCACATGCTGAGGGTACTGTCTTCATTTTCACAGCTGGTGAAACAGATGCTCAGAAAAGCGACACAACTTTCCCAGAGCCAAAGAGGCTCTACAGCGGGATGATGTTAGTGATGCTGGCATTTGCACCCCTCAGTTCTGAGCAGCAAAATCAGTGACAGGGCTTGGGAGTAAGAGTCCAACCCCCCTCCCAATGCCCTCTGCTCCCCAAGGCTAGTGCAGAGCTTCAAAGCTGTTCCCAAAGAGCATCACATTACAGAAATACTACAAGAAATCCACTACCAACTGAAACTTGGAACTATCTGCAGCAGCATTAACAAAGAAAACTGATGTTTTTAAACTCAGCTCTGATTCTTCTCCTGCCAAGCCCTCCCCACTGCAGTATCAAAGTATGAACACACAGAATGCAAAGCATGAAACCTTCTGCTCCTTTCAGCACAGTGAGGAGAAAAAAGAAATAAAAAAAAAGACAAAACAAAAAACCCATCTCAGTCCAGCCAGTCTCTAAGAAGCCCTATTCTTAATCTCATCAGACTGTTGTTCCTGACTGATGTTCCCTTAACATTTAGAAGAAGAGAATCAGTTTTTAATTGGCAAAGCATCACTGTAAGCTGATATCCTATCAGTTGGGACGGTCTTTTTTCAAGACTGAACCCAGAGTCATTCATCACATCAATTCTCAGGCTGCCAAAGCAAAATGTAGGTCAAGGAGATCTATTGGTGCTTCCAGCATTGTGCCTCGAGCATTTCCAGAACTAGTTCTCAGCTTTTCCTGTATCTTATTCTGAAAAATAGCTTGGTGCAACTCCAGAAGATCCCTGTTATGTGTCTGTGCTTCAGCCATATTCCCATCAGAAGCAAAAGCTTTGTTGATCAACACAAAATAAGCGCCTCATTCTAAGCAGCTCCAAGAATCACCTCTGACATTAACGGGACCAAAGGGTGGTCAGCAGTTAAAAAAATAAATGAGATCCAAAGTCCACCCGTCTTAAGAATATTTTTGAGACATTCAATACTTTATTCTCAATTATTTCTCATACATGTCCATTGTGGACCCACCACATTAATATCACTATTAAGCCCAAACAATTATTATCAGCAAGACTGATGTCAAAAAGCATTCTGTTTTCAAATGATTACAGAAATAAAGTACATTGACAACAGTGACAGTGACTCCCATTCCAAAACCCACTGAATTTCCATACCGCTATCTCATTTACCCTGGCAGCAGGTTTTGAGAAGTTCATCTGAAAGGTACCCACACGTCCCAGAGACTTCCATGAGAAACAGGTTCTCAGTGGGTCTGAGAGACCAGCCCAGTACAGGCACAAGCTCTCTGTGTACAAGAAGATCTGGTTCTCTTTGCTCCCCAAGAAAATGAGATGTGCCATCAAGTTAGCCAAGAACAAACCCTGTTGTTGCTTTCCCAGCATAGCATGTTCCAGTTCAGTGCCCTGTGAGGTCCATGTCTCAAGAACAGGCAAACTGCCAGTCAGTTCATTTAGTCCATTTTTCCTGAAGAAGCGTAGACACCATCATTTAGTGCAATCTTTATTACTCTAAAAACACCCTTCTCATAGACTGTCACACACCAAGCTTTTCCTAAGGAGTAAATATAGTAACTGTTTCCACAATAACGTTAAAAATACCCTAACAGATTAAATTTAACAGATGAAACAGGACCATAAATACGTATGTCTAGCCACATGACCAAAATCACCCTCCATCAATCTGGGCATTGGGCCATGAAAAATGCTGCTAGCATTACAATTTCAGCACTAAGCCTTATGAGCAGCACAGAGCTGCAGAAACAGTCACTGCTGTAATCACGCACAATATATACAACCCGAGCTGCAGCCAAGGCCTCTAAGCTCCTGAGCCCCTGCCAGGCTGTGCCACTGACCCACAGTCAACAAGTCACCATATGGTCCCATACCCCATTTCGCTCATCTGTCTTGTTGGCTTTCCAGACATCTGGAATGGCATAAAATGTATTTAAAGTTGTTTATGACTCAAGTGAGAAGTTTGAAAGAATATAAGAGCTATTATTATCTCTGCTATACTTCATGACTTTTCACACTAGCGACTTGGTTCAGTTCCATTTCCCCAGGAGCAACAACCACTGTAAGATTTTGCCCCGACACTAACATCACAGAAATCAGGGGTAGCGAGGATACTGCTTTCTCAAAACTAACTAGGGCGAACTCCAGATCACACTAGGCACCACAGAGACACCCCAAGAAAGTCCGTCTCTAACATGGATATGCTCCAGTTAAATGAGAGAGAGAGAAGGGCAGGAACAGCGATGAACCAACTAAACACAATCAACAGCTAACTTGAGCGAGCTCAGACCTAAGCCCCAATTCACAAAATCATGCAGCCCCTTTAATAATCACAGAACTATGTAATATCATGCATATGGACAAGATTTCGTTTCAGCACTGTTTATTTCACCACCCCTTGTTTCTTCCTGAAGTGATACATTGGTCTAAAAAATCTGAACTTCTTTTGGGTTTAGTAACTGTTACAGTGACCTTTCAATTTATTTCTCAAGTAGCTGGAAACTTCCATTTTAGAACAGGTTTATTTAGTAAATACATAGCAAAGGGAACATCCTGATGGCCAAAAAAAGCCCTAAAGGACAAGAACCCCCAAAGAGTTACCATTCATTGGAATCCATGTTTGAGGGACTACACAAACATGAGGGATCCTATGCAGAAACAAGACCTGTACTAAAAACCCATGATAGTCAAAAACCCACTTCTGTCATCTCAGAAGACAACGACAAGATACTGGTTTTGGTTTTAACTGAATTTAGGAAGGCAAAATGCCACCACAGGAGTATTCTCAATTGTCATGTAATATCCAGTGCATATTCTAAGTCTAATCTCAGTCCACCAGATATGAAGCGTCCACATTAGGCACGTGGTCACCTGAGGCTTCCTGTATAAAGACACCTGCGGAGGCAATTCAGATCCAAAACCCACACATACACAACTCGGCAGGACACTGAGCCTCTCTGCCTCTAGCCCTGAGGAAGACCAGTGAAGGACAGCACCTCCAGCACAGCACTGTGCTGGAGAGCGTATGCTGCTTCTTATAAACTTTGGGAAAATGGAAATCCGTCATGCCCATTCCTAGAGAACAGAAGGTGGCAGAGGTGCAGATGCAAATTCCATTTGTGAGAGTAAAAGATCTTTATCATTTGTTTCTTTAAATCTTATCTGTGCAAAAATAAATAAAAACATGCTGACAAACTGGTTTAGCAGCTGGTGTTGTTAACAAAAATAAGATCAATGCACCGCCTTACTATGGCCACTTCTTTCAGGCTCAGACAATTTATACTTAATTAGCCCATGACAGATCTTCACCAACGCAGAAGTGATAAACAACAAAGCAGCTGCTAAATGCTCCAAGGCAAGAGGTTGGGGAGGGGGGGGGCAGGGGGAAGTCCCATCAACTATTTGGTAAGCAATGAATTCACACGAATCCTTTGGAACTAAGGGACAGGATAACTCATTCACCATTTTGGAAACTCAAGGCTGCAAAGGCCAGTGAAAAAAAAAATAAGAAATGTTGGTGTAGGGGAAGGAACAGACGCGAGAGGAATGCTGAACCGTGCAGTCATAAACAACGGTAGGACCAAATGCAACTCTGCTGTCATATCAGTTACAAATGAGATAGCAGTGACCATTAGAAAGCAAAGCTCCAGGCATCTGGAAAGTATCCTCGTATGAAATACAGTTAAAGTTCAGCAATCTTCCCAGTGCTGAGAAGTGGTGGGAAGGGAGGGAATGGACAACACAAAATATTTAAGGAAGTTTTAGAAGGAATAAACATCATGAGAAAGAATGGATTTGTCTTGACTGATTTTTCTGTACAACCATTTTCTTCCTTCATTTGCTACTTTGAATTAAGATTAGCAATCATTTCCAAGAAAATGAAAAATAAAAAAAGAGGACTCCTAAGAAACAGCTTAAAAGGGAATAAGCAATTTCAGATCCCAAACAGTCGATTCCTATGCATCTTAGGGAAGAAATACACAGGCTTTTCCCTCTCATGCAAATACATTACTTGGTTTGGAGTCACTATTTTAAAATGACAACCAAAGACCACCACTTCCCAAAGCAAGTTACTTTCCAGTCCTCACTGTACTACTTGTGTTTTTTTTCTCAGAAACAAACAAGAAAAACTCATCCAAAATCTTTCCCTCACATTTTATTGGTAAATCAGTTTAAGTTAAAAAAAAACACAAACCAAACCAAACAAAAAAAAAAACAACCAGAAAAAATCGTACTAACATTAGTCAAAACCTCTTGAAAAAGCACAAGTAGAGTTATCTTGCAACAGTATCCCAAACAAGGGCTGCTTCAGCAGCCTCACAGGATTAGCCAGGAGTATAGATATTCATCTGGTTTAATTATAGCTCCCAAACAGACCTTGAACCTACTACCACCTCATGCAATGACTCATCTCCAAGATGTCAAGAACTATGCACTACCTCACAAAACTCCCCAAATACAACTTGGACCACCATCTGCTTATTTATATACCTTAAGCCTGAATGCTGCAGCATCTGAACTTCTCTTTTCAAGTCCTTCCTCACGTAAGACCCATGGCCCCATAAATCCAGTAGCTTCTGTTCCCAGAGCAGTTGTGTCTGTTTTCCTGCAGCCTGGTGAGAACAGACAGGACTCAAGATAATTAAATAAAAACACAGGAACTGCATTATTTATTTTAAATGAAAATGTGTCTTCTAGGAAGAAAGTCCTTTATTTGGGCAAATCTGTAAGCTGTTTATCAGCTTAAACTCATTATCTGCCCATATGGTCTTAGCACTGTGGTTTAAAAAAAAAAAATGGGCAAGCACTAGCCGATGAAATGTCATCTACCCTTATGCCAGAAACCAGTATTTTTGTACTGACGTCAAATTAGGATCCTTGCCACAAGTGAAGGGCTACCATAAGGATAGTCATAATATTTTAATTATGAAGGACCTTACAGAAGGCAGCAAGGAAGGCAAGGGCAAAGCAAGAAAACCCATTCACAAAAATATGAAGTCATTTAATTCACTTTTTGCCTCCTTTGCTCTAATTCTTCTTGTTTGGAGAGGTGGGGTGGGAAGAGAGCAGCCTAACTTGAAAAGGAAAAAAAAGAAAAAGGCAAGAGAATGAGATGCTAGAGCCAATAAACACACATCAAAGCAGGAGATGGCTGTGCTTCAACTGCCTACAGTATTCAACCTGGGATAGATTAAGGCAAGATAAAAGGTGCTAGGAAGGAAAATACTACCCCTGCAGCAGCACAGACCCTCTCTCTCACTTGCTCAGCCCTAATGCTGAGAGAACACCAAGATCCCAGCCAGCTCTGCTGCACTGAAAGCGGTAGACCTAGTTTTACAGAAACCCAAATTTGTCTACCATCGTCTGCTGTCGGGGACCAGCTCCACACAGTGAGGTGGTTTGAAGCCCTTCCCGCTCCCCTGTCGAGCCGCTGCAGCGGAGCAGGAGCTGGGTTTATTGATTCTGTGAGTCACAATTAGCCACGGGATGCAGGACCAAAGGTTTAGCACAGGACATTAAACCTGACTGTCTGAGCTGTCAACTTGGTTATTCCAAGAAGAGAGAAACAAATTGAAGTCACAGTAACAGATGTTACTCATGTTTGATGAGCTGCAATATTATTCCCAATTACAGATACAGTTTCTGCCTTCTAAAACAGACCTGCAATGCTGGATGTATGAAATTATTTGAATTAAACAACACGCAGGCAACTTGGCAAAGGACTTAACGATAGCTCAGCATTTTCATACGCACACAATGATTGCCGTTTCCCTTCTGCCCAGCCCCACCCTAAGAAGTATAATACACGCTAAAGCAGCCAAAAATGAGATCACACCAGGATAGAGTCATTCGTTGCCATCAGCTGAGGCGAGGATGCAAACGCTCAGACCCCATTTCTCTTTCGGGAAAAAACACACTCAGCCTCTTCTTGGTTTCCACTGTGGGGAAATTAAGTTGCTGGGATCCGTTCTAAGTTTTAAGCGAGCCTGGAAACGGAAGCCTGGTGTTCTTCCCAGGATGTCTTACCCTTACACCCCAGGGGGAACAAAGGGATTTCCCCGTAATTTACAAAGGAAACCTGAAATACCCTGTGAGCGAAAGCCACCCCCAAGTTCATTTTGCTGCTCCGTACCTAGGAGGCAAGCGGAGGGGCGGCCGGCGCTACCAAGGCTCTGCTGGAAGAGCCGCGCTGACACCGCACAGCAAGAAAGCCCTCTCGTGGAAACGGCCAGCATCACCCACCCCAGCCCGCCTCCCTGCGAGCCCGCCCCGGCCCGGGGGTCCGCGCCCCAGCGCGGTGCCTCCCCCCGGCTCCCGCCTCACCCTCTGGGCTGGAGGCTGACGGTTCACCTCCGTCTGTCCCTTTCCCAAGGAACAACAACTCCCCGCTCACCTGCATCTCTCACGGGTTTAAACACGCAGCAACTTGGGTAGCTAAGCGATTTGTGGGAAAGGTCTGCTTTGCAGAAAGGGTGGGACAATCAGTAGAAATTTTATCTTGCTTTTGCTGGCAGTCCGGAATAGCTGAGAAAAGTTAAAGCTCTTCCTTTCCTCTTCTCAGCCCCCTACACCTAAATTCATGACAACTGTATTGCATGGTATTTTAGCTTACGCCAACAAAAGCTGTACCTCGGCCACAACAAATACAGAAACATTAACCGCCTTCCAGGGAGGGTCAAACATTTGAATAATTTTAGCATACTATACAAATATTTCAGTGAAAGCAGATGATAAAGAAGCGCATCCGCACATTACACTATGCAGTCAAATTCAAAAGATTCCCTCCAAATTATGAAAAAGAACGCACCTATTTCTCCCAATGACATCCCTATCATTTTCTCTCAGTTTGTATACTTCTGAGACAGAACAACTGCCGCTCCGTACAAAAGCACTGAATACTAAGATAATCGTTTTACTGGTAGAATCCATCAAACACTTGGATACATCCTGTTGCATTAAGACAACTCTTTAATAACTTCACACACTTTTTACCCACTAGTAAAAATCCAGGGCAAGCCCGTGCTCACAATTTGCGTATACCCAGCCAGGCACACCGCCATCTCCAGCACGCTTCTGCCCAAGTAGCTTTGGTAGCCACTGGCTATTCAGTGAAATACGTGCCTAGAGTCTATTAATTGTGTTCAAATTTTCTCTTATTATAGAAATACAAGTAGTAATCAGGCTGAGCTTACTAATTGCTGAGAGAAGCGCTAGAGAAAAAAGAAATTACAATTACCAGACTTCATGGAAAACCACCCAAGCACAATGCATCTGAAAACACTGCCTACTCGCTCACTCCAACATTTAAATACAAAAGTTACGACAAAACTTTAAGTGCCCAGCTGTACGGTTTATAAACCCCACACATCTCAGTGGGCTGGTACCTCACTAACGCGTTGTTGCAGCTATAAATCTCTATTAGAAAGCAGGGACTGACCCAGCGTGGCGTGACTGCAGTTTGCCCATCAGCAAAGTGTGAAAGAGAAAATTCCTACCGGACTGGACTGGTCAGAAACACGGGTAACTCTCCCACCTTCCTCATCCAAACTTCAGGCACACCCCAAAACGCTACAAACGCGCGGCAGAACGCCCCAGCCTCTAGACACCCAGCGG
>VFFE01005637.1:58365-114002 GCA_008921705.1 Burhinus oedicnemus
ACAGAATACTGAAGGCAGCCTCTGAGACTCCCGACACGCTCCCGGGTACCAACCACGAGAGGCTCCCCGGGGCCCGACCCCGGAGAGGTGTTACCAGCGGGGCGAGTTCAGCTGGCTCGGGCTGCCAGGGAGCCTCCCCGCCAGCTCCCTTGCCGGCGCTACTGCCAGGCGGGCTGGCATTTGAGCCCCGAGAAACTTGCACGCCCAGCACCCCGGGGAGCCACGGCGCTCCCGCACCCCCCCCGCGGAAACAACGCGGCAGCGGGGGTGAGGCGAGCCCCCTTCCCCTGGGTGTCCCCAGCCGGCGTCCCAGGGCAGCGGGAGGGCGGTGCGGTGCCAAGCCGGAGCCGGCACCCCTGGCAGGGGGACGGGACCCTCGGTAGGGCTGGCCGCGCACAGCCGGAGCACGGAGAAGCGAACCCCGGCTCTTTACCTGCCGGCGGCTGCAGGAAGGCTCCCGCGGCGGCGGCTCTCCGGGGACAGACCAAGCTGGCGGCGGGCGGGCGAGCGGGCGGCTCCCGGCGGCGCTGGGCTCCCACTGCCGTGCGCGCCCCGTGCCCGGCAGCCGCGGAGCGCCAGAGCCGCCAGCGCAGCCGGCTCCACCTCCCGGCCGTGCCCCCTTCCCCGCCCCGGCACGGCCCGGCCCGGCCCGGCCCGGCGCAGCCCCGCCCGCTCGCCCGCTCGCCGCGGCCCGGCCCCGGCGGCTGGGCGCGCCGCTGCCCGTGCTCCGCCGCCCCCCCTCCTCCCGCCCGCCGCCTGCCCCTCTCGTCTGCCCCGTCCCTCGCCAGAAAACTTCCCGGGTGCCCTCGGCCGGCGTCGGCGAAGGCAGCCTGGGGACTCGCCCCTCGCACACCGTGCCCCGGCTGCGGCTCGGCCGTTTGGGGGTGCGGAGCGGCAGCCCTGGGAGGGTGGCCCGGGGCAGCCCCCCTGGGACCCTCCCTCGCCGGGGAGTGAGTCCTGAGCCCGCCGAGCTCTCAGGAGGCACGGGAGGGAGGGAGGAGAGCTGCCTACTCCCCGTCCCCAGGGTGTCCCCCGTAACGCCTGGTGGGCTTCTGATGCATCGGGAGTGATCACTGGGATGCAAAAGAACGAGAGCAGGAAGGTGGGAGGTCGCTTGTTCACCGGTACCTTAGTGAGAGCTGCCTAAATGCAGTCGGAGATCGGTGAGAGAAACTTCAAACAAAGAATGACACTGCGGGATTTGAAAGCCTGTCAAAAATGCATACCAAACCAAATGAAGAGCCCATGTTTGTGACACGGGAAAAGCCAACTCCCCTAAGCTTGGTTTCCTAAGGAAATACGGCTTGTGCAGTTGTGCCGTGTGTGCACGCCAGTAACTTCTGAGCCAGTTAAACAATTTCAGTCAAGTCTGACAACTACAAATTTCAGAAAAATGGGTAACTGTAGAAGAGGTCATCTCGTTTACTGTTCTTGCACATAGGACAACTGTATCCCAAGTCCAACAGACACGGAATCCACAGGGGGGGTTCAGCTCAACTGTCCCCTAGGGAAAAGACACTTCACTGGTCCTGATGCTCAAAAGTACTTGCTAGGTTGGAGGAAAGAAATTGAGGGAGGAAAAAGTGTACAGAAGTAATGCTGTTACTCTCAGTAACAATCAATAGCTCAGGAGCAAGGGTGTTAGAAACTGGACATTATGCTCACGTATAATGACAGAGACAGCAGTAAAGAATTTGCAAGGGCCAGATCCTGCAAGTGGTCCTATGCAGATGGGTCCCTGTGCTGAGAAGTCCTGTTTATTTCATGATGCTCTACAACACGGAGGATGTGGATCTGGACCCTCAAAGCTTATTAGAAGAATAAGAGACAACACAAATGTCTAACGGTGCAGTGCAAAGGAAAAAAGATGCGCCAGCATCTCTGTGTAAGTATCTCCGCTAATGCCTCATATATCTGGTAATGAACAGTTACAAGGCTCCCCAGGTGCAGATATTTGTTGGCGTCGGTTTTCTTTTTTTCCTAATGTGATATAAAAATAGGGACATACACATAGAATTTAACAGTTATGGTCCCCAATCCATTTCTGTGTAATAGCAAAAGTAGATTACACAACCAGATCGTATTTGTAACGTGTGTTTTGTTATAGTCTATTGCTTAAGACAGGCAATCATTTCAAGGTCTGATATTTTCTTGTGATGTCTGGGCCCATGTTTTTCCATTTCTGTTTCACTATTCATTTATTTGTGTCACAGCATGATCCCACCTCTCCTTGGTCTTTGTGGCAGAGCAGGGGATTTCCATTTCTTTATTAGACACAGTTTGACACGAGGTAATAGCCTTGTTCCTCATTTGATTCCTTCGCAAAGGACTCAGAGTGCTATTTTCCAGGAGGCTGGCTTGTCATACTCCTTGAGCAGCAGATCATGGTTCTTTCAGGCAGAGCTTATATTTGTGCTCTGCAGACCTGTCAAACTGGGCTCCGTTGGTCCTCCCTCTGCACTCCCCCGTCACAATCACACATCTACCCCTGCACTGTCACGGGACCCTTTCAGGACCCCACACGCCAGGCAATTTTGCTGTGTCCCTGGTGAATAAACCATGAAAATGTGTGTGTATCTGTCTAGCTGCCCCACTCCTACCCTTGTTTTGTGGCCTAATGTGCAGGTCTTATGCAGAGGGTTTCTAGGAAACCGGGTCAGCTTACTCCTGCCCAAAACGCCACAGTTTTAAACAGCTCCAGATTCTATAGACAAGATCCCTTCCTCATCAGAGACACTCTTGGCATTTTTCCAGCAACTGACCCCCCCCCATGACATCATTATTCTGATATTTTGGAAAAAAGTACAGGGCAACGTATCCTAAGACTTGTATGTGTTTTCTGTTTTCCATCCTGATTCTATGAAACTGTTTTGTAAATGAACAAAAGTCAACTATATGTGACCCTGGCTTTCAAATCTTCCACATGCTCGCATAGACACAATAGCGCTCTTACATGCTCAACTGTGCAATTTAAGGGGCCACTATTGAAAATGAGCTTCCCGAGTTTATAGTGCTTTCACTGTCATGAAGGAACTGCTTTGTGAATCTCAGCCAGCACTGAATTGAGTTTTGCATTTAAAGCTGGGGTTTACATTCTTTGTTATGTGTAAAGGATATAGTATATCCTCGGTGAACTTAAAGCATAATAGCAACCTTGGATAAAACCAGTTTTACCATAGATAATCTTACGAGAGGGCTGTTTTACTTGTTTTCTGATAAATACATCACTGAAATAAAATCAGACCAAGGAAATAGTTCCATGGTTTAGACTGAAACACTAAAGCCACTTTCTCCTGTTTCAGAAGTGCCTAGAGCTGCAGCCCTCCCACTGTCTGAAGGGTCTGCCCCTTAAACATTACATCATACGTATCGCAATCTGAATAGTCTCTCCGTTACACTTCTGATAGGTTTGAGTTTTCAGAAGCAGAAACGGCAATGTTGGGAGGCCATGAACAAATCGGGGCAGGTTCCTCACTGGTGTAACTGTATGGGTTTTGAAAGAATTGAATTTCGCTCCATACAGATAACTCATTACTTACGAACCCTTTCCTGTCTGTGCTTCACATCTTAGTTCTCAACTTCACAGTTTCCCTGTTGCTTCCTTCCTTGGCCTCCCCACCTCTCCTCCCGCTTCCGTTGCCTTCAGACTGCTCCCTTTCTTTTCCTATTATTTTCTCTCAATAGTTCTACTAATGTCTTTCCCAATTTGCTGTGAAGGCGGATAAGCAGGAATCCAACCACGATCCAGCTTGGCTGTGGTTCCTAGAGCTGGACCGACACACAGCCCAGCTCATTGCCTAGGCAGATGGGCAGAAGGAAACTCTCTGGCATCTGCATGCTGGAACCTGAGTACCCGTCTATTTCCAGATAACCATGGCACATTCCAGGAGCAATCTGTGCTCAGTAGAAATCACACAGTGTTATTAACTCTGCCATGAGACTGAATGGCACTTCTGAGAGTGCAAAACAAACAAGGTCTTAGCCACAAAGAGCTTAAGATGACAAACTGACTGTCTGAACCTGATCACCTGCTCTCAGATAAAGACAGCAAAGTAAGCGATCTTGTTTTCCCGAAATGTCAAGCACTTGTAGTGCTGACTGAAGTTACACTGATCCGTATGCTCTCTCATCTGCTATCAGACTGCTTTCCCAGGGCCCCTCCATCAGGCCTGGGAAAACAGCATGAGGGGGCAGTTGATGTACTGGTAGCGAGAGGTTTGTTCAAGCTGCATTATTAAAATCATAATTAAAACCTTGCCAGTGTATTTTTCAACCCAGTTTTGCTTTCCCAGGCTCAGCTGGGAAAACTGAAGCTAAATTGTTTATGAGTTGGTTTCTTTGTCAATATCAGCATTTCCCAATCATTTTCATCCAAGCAACAACTAACATTTTGGAGGAAAAAACATCACAGGCCCTCACGCAGCTACATCACAGGCCCTCACGCAGCTTTGCCGTGGTAGGTTTTGGGGGTTTTTTTAATCAAGAACTAAGCTGCACTTTGAATATTCATTTAAAGATTTATTTTTCCCAACTTTATTTTCATATTAACTTGATCACATGGTAACATACATGTATGTTTTTCTGAAGTGACAAAGCATGTTTTGTCATCATTTCACATCTGACCTTCTCATGTCTCTCAGACCCACAGATCACAAGACACGAAGCAGGCTTCTAGGGCAAAAGACATGCTCTTCTTAAGATGATGCAATCCATGAACAACACTTCATGCTCATTGAGATACTCAAATAGGTAGACATAATTTTCCTAAATGCTTTCCTGCCCACCTCCCTCCTTCCTTGGCTTTGAAGTTGCAAGATTACACAAAGGAACTGGCAATAGTGCCTAAAACCAGAACTCCAGAAGCAACGATTGAATGAACCCTTGGACTCTGCCCAGAAAAATCTCAATTAAAGAGAATTCTTTGTAAGAGTTTTAATATGCAGCATTGAAGGGATACTTTTAAAGCAAAATGAACATATTTAAGTTGATAGCCATCTCCACTGCTTACAACAGGTAAAGCTGTGTATTACTGAACTGAAAAAAACCCAAAAAATATCCTGTCCACTGTTTGCCTTTTTTCCTTAAGTTTCCTAAAAGGGAGTTGATGCCAAAACCCCAAGATTTCCAACTGCACATCCTTTGAGAGAGATCTCAATGTTCCTATTTCCTCTGAAATTTGCAGACGTGCTTTTTCTGTACTTCTGGAACCCTACATAGAAACAAACTTTGTTTCCCACAATCTTTTTAGTAATTTTCACTAAGGACAAGCAAAATGGAGGTCCCCATTGTACCAGAAACCCTGCAGTCCCTTTCCCCTACACGTTTAAATACAAGAGAGACAAATAAAGAGGGACAGTTATCCCCATTTACAAATAGGAAATTGAGGCACGAAGAATGAATGCTGAAGAAGTACTAGAGGTCTGTGGCAGCTCCAGGACATGAGCTAGGAGATCCTGGATCCCAGACAAGTGCCTTACTCATCCGAACATCTATCCTCAAATGTTTTGACACTTCTTGGCATTTGCCTTTCTCTTATAACGCAAAGGGAGGAGGCTCAAATGCACTTTTAAAACTCCAGCTGTCGCTAAAATCCTGAAGCTATTTTTATTCTCATGAGATTTTACAAAGCACCTTTGTAAGAAAAGAAAGCTAACAAACATAGCTTCAGGGTTTATTATTCCTTGAGATGTTCCAATTAAATAACACTTTATTGGACAGTTAGAGTTCTTCATGATTTTTCTGACAAAGATATAGTACGTTGTTCACAGGTATCTACAGAGAAAAGCAGTAATTGCCAGGGGGCAGATGGAAGTGTTGAAAACTTCACTTCTGACAACATTTAGATGGTCACCCTGCAATTTGTTTCAACACAGCCAGTTGTGTTGCCATAACTTGTAAAACATCTGCTAAAAACATATGGAATCCTCCTGGGGGATGTAAGTTGGTGCCATTCATCAAACTATTTCACTGCTTCCCTTCTCCCCAAATGACTCCCTCCAGAGAGCAAAGTGAAGCAAAGGATTCTAACGTCTATATGTAGAAAGGGATACCTAGCCAGAAACGTGGTGATAGCTCCCCTTGAACCTGGGAGAAGGTCCTACCCAAGCAAAGTCCTCTGAAGCACATGGTTAAGAAGAAAAACAAAACAGCACACCATCAGGACTCCAAATCAGTCATCCCACTGAGCCCTTAGGTGAAAGGAGGTAGCACGGTGTCCTGTGGCAAAACTATTCCCCATCCTGCAGAAGCTGGTTTACGCGGGCACTAGCAGGTTAGCTGGGAGACTGCTGAAATTACGACCTAAAGGAAGGACCTAAAATTTTTCCTGATATCGCATAAAATAGAATTTTATTAAATCCAGAAAGTTGGACTGTCTGTTGTGTAAACACTGGGGTAAACACTCATGGCTGTGTAAAATGACTGCAAGAAGACTGTAAAATGCAACCACAGTGTCAATGACTTGGAGCATTATGACTAGCGCTCAGTTTACATGGTGTAAAGGTTGCTGGACATCACACATCATCCCAGAATTTTTCATGATCAAATTCAGTACCCTAAGTGGGGTGTAGCTTTTAACATCTGGACCAATCTACAGTGACAGATGGAGATGTCATATCCTAACAAGTCCACGAAGCAATGATTGGATGGTGATGCTACTATAACCTCATTGGAATAGCTGTCGAAAAGTACACAGCTTTCTTTTGTTCCCAGAAGCTTCTCTGTTTTTTCTCAGTTACGCTACTTTCTTTAATAAAGCAGCGTAACCTCTTTTCACTTGTCCTTCACCCCCCTTCCAAGAATACATGCAGCCAGGGCAGAAACAAAACTGCACAAGTTTTCCTTCTTTTTCCTCAGCCTCAAGAGCCCTTCTGTGCACATGTGTGTAAGGCAGCCCTGCTCTTCTGTCAACAAAAGGGAACTTGTAAGTGAATAGAGCATCCATGCTGGGTATAGGAGCTGTGAAGTTGCTGAATGCTGTGTGGTGGGACTGAGGCAGACTTGGTGCTAGGTTAAGATAAGTTATTTTTTAAAATGTAGTAATAAAATGAATGGTCCTTGTGAACCCTTCAGCAGGCACTAATTAATCAGCCTCCCATTTTTACAAGTGAGAGCAAATGAATGCCAGGAATATGCAGTGTTTTCCCCAAGTGGGCATCAGGATTAGAATTTAGGGCTCCTAACCGGTGCTTGAACCACATGATTGCACCTCTATCAGCTACTTCAGCCATGAGGTTTCTTTACCTGAAGATGAAAACCCTTTCACTGACTGGACACTCATTAGGCGGAATGACTGTTGTACAAATATGGTTATTTTTCAGCTTAAAAATAAGGATTCTTGTAGGTCACTTGGAACACAGGTTGAAACTATGTGAGTCGCTTATCTGACTGATTCCTGCTGTGAATGTTTTAAACAACATTGTGAGTTACTAGCTGCTGTTTCCTATCAGGAAGAGATAAACTATGGATTTATTAAAGGTTGGAGCCGACTTCACCCCTGGTTTTACTAGATTGATTTCAATGACATAATGCCAAGGACACATTCCCTTAGCTAAGTAGCCCTTAGCCACCTACTGAGATTAACTTACTGTACATACATCACAAAAGCTTACAAAGCAAGAGAAAAGAAGCATCTCCTTGTTTCCTGTTTTTCTGAGCTACGCTCAGAGAAGGATCCAGAATCTAGATTCTGTTTGAAAGATGCCCAAGACACTCTTCCAGTCTACTAGAAGGCTGAATCCAGCAAACCCTTGAAACCTGAGAAGTATGGAAAGCCTGGCAAAGGCTCTGAAGCTTCCTGATCCTCCCTCTTGTTGTAACCAGTCCCTTTGCACGCAGCCTTTCATGACACATTTTGGCACTTGTGATCCTGGCTGTGATAACAAATTGCAGAAGTGGCTGTGAAAGTTAAAGACATTAAGAAGAAAATGTTAACTGGAGTTTTCTGAAATCATGAGAAGTGCAGCAGAGTCAAGACTAAGGACTTTAGAGGGGAATAAGGGTTTGCCCAAACCACTTCTGCAGCACTGCTTTTAAGACAGTTGCAGTTGCTCTAGTAGAGGTGCAGAGAGGAAGAAGCTGTGCAAGCCCTTGGAATAGCTCCTTCTGTGTAGTTTGCAATCCAGTCTGTACATTTCCATCTTCCTCCTCAGTACATGTCTCACAACCTCTCTCCTGCTTTCATCTCCTCTTCTTTTCTCCAGGCTCATTTTTCTCTCACTGTCTCTACCCCTGTTGTGTGCTCTGTAGGACTTTCAGTCTAATTCTTTGCTTTCCCCCATGTATCCCTGTGATAACCCCTCCCTCCCTCACTATCAGGTCTCTATGTTGTCTTCCAGCTGATCTCATTTTGGTTCCACAGATAAAGACACAAAGCGGAGAGCGAGTAGGGAAAGGAGGGTCAGAGACAGATAGAAGGGGCTTTTCTCTATAACCTGACAGAATGGGGGCAAATGCCTCTGTCGTAAGCAGAAGCAAAGACATGTGAGAAGGAACAGAATGGAAACTCTGGCTTTCTTGGAAACAGCCACTGAAATGAAGAAATAGTTTTGGGAAGCCCAGGGTATTGACAGAGCAGCTGGTCTCCTTCCAACTGGGATTCACTGTGTTCCAGGGCTATAATCAGGCAAATAGAGAATTTGCCAACCAAGGCTTTATTCAATGTGCCAGGGAGCAGCTGTCCCTTCACCTGAGCTAGAAATGGCTTCACTAATGTGCAGTATGTGCACGAGTCACTAAAGAGCCTTCACCCTTCATCAGTCAGACGAGTGCAGCTACGTGTGCAGCAGGACCAGCAGAGGCAAGGGGATGGCAAGCTATTAAGAATGAAGGCTAATGGCCCCTTGAGAGCACTGGGAGTGGGGAAATAAAATAAAATTAAAAAAACCCTTCACCTGAATTTTAATCACACCCAAGGGAAGACATGAGATTTAATACAAAACATTACACAGCTGCTTTGCTCCATGAGATTAACTTCATGTAACAGGATGAATAAAAATATTCCCACTCCAACTTTCTGAAACATTCTGCCCTGAGGCAGTGAGAGAAACGGCACAGAATGCAGAATGAGGCAGGGAGATGAGCTAGAGATGCTTTTAAGCTCTGCACAAGTCACCCATCCAAAGCTGGGCCCTGACACAAATCTCCTTCAGCATCTCAAATTAATAATTCATCCTTAGCTGGGCGATCGCTACAAGATCTCTTTTTGTAGACAGACAGTCAGAGAGAACAAATATGAGAGTTAATGCCGGCTGGCAATACTGTGAATCTTTGAAAGCAACAGGCTGTGATAGCATGTCCTAGGATCTCCTAGTGCTACACTTAGAGCCTGGGCATCTGCAAAAGACTGTAAATGTGCATGTATGAGGAGTGACCCACTTCTGCAATTGGAAGTTGGAATGCCTCCCACATGCACACATGATGTTTTGGCAACACAGAGAAAGAGAAGTTCAAGGAAACTAGGAAAAGAGTTCAGAAGAGGAATAAGAACGAAAATACCAAAGCAGCAAAACATCTAGTTCTAATATCTCTGTAATCAGTCATCCAAGATGAGTTGCTATCAAGGTCACAAGAGATATTTGTGGTAGAAATGAGGCAACTTCCCTCAGCCACCAAGAGAAGCTGTAAGCTCACATCACAGCCTGTCAAAGTCAGCAGGGACTTAGTCATAAATTGATTTACAAGAATATCAGCTGGAGATATAACCTTTTTACTTCTCAGGCTGTAGAGTAAATGCATGTCCCTTGACAAGTAACTTTCCCTGGTAACGCCATCAACCATTTATGAAGCAAGAGTGGTATTTCCTTAGTGCTCAGCATGACAGGCAGTGTGCGATTCACAAAACACACCTCCATCCATAATCAACAATTTCTAAACCTTCTATTTCCTATTCCTGATGAAAATTATCAGAAACACCCAACTGATCATTGTGCATATTTTGCACTTATCTTTTTGGGGCAGCAGTCCCGTTAGATCCTGGAAATGAAGCAGCTTCTAGCAGTGACTGGGCCCTGGAAAATAAATCCAGATCTCAACAATTGCTAAGAGTCAGATGTGATTTTCTTCTTTTACGCCAGATGAGAATTCACAGCTTCAGTGTGATGCCAGTCATAGAAATAAGAAAAACAGAGAGTTGCCTAGGATAGCAGTGTGCTCAGGGACAGCGTGCTGCCTATTTAGTCTCTGCAGGAGCTTCGGAAAGGCAGGCTGGTGGTGGCTGGGGCTGCTCAGACACAAGTCAGGGTTATTCGGAACAGATGCAGCAGTCACTTACCTGATCTCTCTCAGGTGTCTGGCAGCAGTAATTGTAGCAATCCCAGTTCCCCGGTGCTCTCCTCTTCAGCCGGCAATTACAGTTGCACCCCTTCCCGCTACTCTTCTCTTGCCTGTGGAAAAAGCAGTCTCGCGCCAGTCCCTCATCTTGGGGGCTGAAAAATTCAACTTTGTCTATGCAGTTGAGAAGCCTTGAGTCACCCCCAGGCACTGGTGATGCTCTGCAGCTGGAGGTGTTCAGAGTGAGATGTAAATCAAGATACATGGTCATAAAGCAGCTAGTGACAAGTCTTGGAGGAAAAAAAAAGGTGTTATCTTTGGTAACCAGGCCAAATGCCAGCTCCAGCTAAGATAACAGACATTCTACTGACTTCCTGCAATTTTCCTTCAGTGAAATATTATCCTCTTTACTTCCTGCCAGAGTGTCATTTAACACTGCTTTGCCAGCCTACCGTGATTCACTGAAAGGAAGTTGCATTTCAGTAAAGGCTAAAGTAACTCCACTACATTAAAGATGCATTCAAACTGTGAGATTCAGAATGAGATTTATATATGTATTCAAGAATGAATTCAGCATTTTAGTTTAATTTCAGTCAGTGAAATTAGCAATAATCCTTTATTGTAGGAAAAAACAACAACCTGGTTAAATACATGGATGACATGAGCATTCCTGTCTGTATCCGGAGAGCAGATGTTACTACAATAATTTCTTCAGAACAATAGCAAGACCCTCTTCCTATAGCACCCTGATCTTGGATTCCAGCAGCCACTAATCCTATCACCTGGAAACAACTGCTGCTCCTACAGACTGCACTGAAGTACTTTCCAAACAGCAGGTACCAGCCAGTTTCCATTGTCTTTCATCATGATAGCTACTGGGCCATATCTACACCAATGTTCTGCCTCAACAAGGCCTTGCAGACACCATCAGTTGATACAAATGCTTTGTCATAATATATTGCTTGAACCCAAGATAAAACTACACCAAAGCAATTTATCCCTACCTGTATATTTGCCCTGGAATATGCCAGTGTACCCAAGGAAGATGGAACAGCTCCCAAAATAGGCAGGAGGAACTGTTGGTTTTCTGTTCACAACGGGTTTCCTCATCAATCAGACATATTAATTAAGGCTTGCTTCCTTTAGCAGGATCACTATAAAGGGCAATTATGGAGGAGGAAAAGAAGTACAGACTTATGACTTGCCATCTTCCAGGATTTGTCCTGAAGATTAATTAAATCCACCACTTTAATGAGGCTGAGTCCCCACTGAATGGGTGACCAACGTCTTCACATTCTAGTGTGACTTTATAATAACAAGACATCCTCTCTACACGCGTAAGGTCACGTCTTTCACAGGAGAATTAGGTACCGAGTACAAATCACAGGCCAAGGAGGAAAGGCATTCACTGAAATTCAGGTAGTGTCAGAGCCTCAGGATCCCTACTATAGCTAATAGGCATTTTCTCCATCAAGTGTCACACTGTTCACGTGTTCCTGCTTCTCCCTTTCCTCCCAGAGCGTTGATGGTGGTGTTGATGGAGGTGGGACTACAGCCAGCTGTTCTCCGACATGAGGTGTGCCAGGCAGTGGGATACTGCTCTCAGCTCCAGAATCTGTCAAAGCCATCATGGATTTATATTCTGTGGAAGTAATTAGGGACTCCCCGTTGCTCCTCCACTCGCCTCCCATTTGTAGGGCAATCACATCAGACTAGAGTCGTGCTCAGTCAACACTGCCAGCCTCCCCAGAAGACAGTGGGGACTATTAAGAGAGGTTACTGGGGCAGACGGAATATTCCCCACTAGAATGCACACGCAGAGCTATAGATTTTGCCCTTAAACATAGCCTGTGGCAATTTCCAGCAGATAAATGAAAGCTGCTATTCTCATTGATTTTTTCTAACAATTATTTGCATCACCTCTTGCTTCTAGTCGTAGCAATCCCATCTCTAGTCTGCGGTAGAGACACTCATTCGTTTTTTATCTTCCCTATTTGCCTGATTTTTTTCCATTCACTGGCTCACTCCCTCCACAACCAGCGCAGTGATACAGAGTCTTTGTGCTAAGGGAGTCTGGAAGGGGAGCTCCTGCTGCTCACCAGACTCCTTTTGATAAGGTCTGTAAGGAGAAGGGACTGGCTCTGAAATGGTTAAGCAGTTTTCTTCAGCTAGCTTTTGTCCTTCCCTCACTACCAACTAACTGGACTAGCAGCTCAGAGACACAGCCTGAGCTCTTTTCCTCCTCCTGCATCAGGCAAAAGGCATTACGATGCAGTGAGTTTCTTAGGCAGTGGGCTTCCCACTGTCACGTGAGGCTCACTGGGGGATCAGGACCCGTGTATTTTGCCGGGATGAAAAGCCAAGCTCTTGCAGTTTCCTGCCTAATAGCAGATCCCTCTGGCAGAGTCCTTGCCCTACCCCCCGGGTGAACTGCCATTGACCCAGTGAATTCAATTAGTATGGTTCTTCCTTTATCAAACAAACCCCACATGGCCCAAACCAAACATGGTGTATTTGAAAACAAATGGATTGAAACGGCCCTAATCTACTCAGACACTGTCCTCTACATATGTTCCCTCTGATTCAGCCTACCCACAAATACAATCAGGGAATCATCAGGATCCCATCTGGTCTGCGAGAGGGGAGGGGAGCCTGACACCCTGCAGAACAGAGAGTACCAGTGATTGGGGCCTGCATCAAATGGACCATTGCAGTGCCTCAACAGTGCTTTTTGGGCCAGTTTTCTTACTGTTCCCACTGTTGAGGCCTTAGGGAAAGTGGCAGAGCGCCTCAGCTGGAGTCCTAGGGAAGAAAGCTTGTGTGACCTTGACTCGTACCATTTTCCCCACGCACAGTACCATCACATGCAGTCTGGACAAACTACACTAACTAAAGCACTTCTGAAGCCACCACAACAGAAACCACAGCATCTTGCCTGGAGGGCTCTGAATAACTTCAGCCACTCCGTACATCAAGATTTTTCCTTTATACCACAGGAAAGTTGTCAGCGCTCCCATTTATGGGATCAGCTACATCTGTCCTAGGATGCATGCCAGCAAAAAGAAATCCCACGTCAACGGGGGATTGTCTACCTGACTTGCCCAAAGAAAGAATGCAGCTATGATCATAGAATCATAGAATGGTTAGAGTTGGAAGAGACCTTAAAGATTACCTAGTTCCAACCCCCTGCCATGGCCAGGGACACCTTCCACTAGACCAGGTTGTTCAAAGCCCCATCCAAGCTGGCCTTGAACACCTCCAGGGATGGGGCCTCCACAGCTTCCCTGGGAGGAAGGTGAGAAGGGAGCCATTTTGCTGGCAGATCAGCACATCCACAGATGCTGCACCTATGATTGCCATCACAGACAGCACAGACTTGTTTGCCAACCCTCCTCTAACACTGTGCACCAAGCAGCAAGTTGGGGTTGTCAGAAATTGCTGGACACTCCTGACATCTATTCAAACATGTCTCCCATGCCCCATCTTCTCTTAACCAGCAGAGACTGGGCACGACCCTTGCCAGCACACAGGATACAGAGGCAGAGGAAAGCCAGAGGGGGTGGCCCTACCCAACAGGCCCCAGCAGAGATGTGCTGGGGAAGCAGTGGAAAAGGCCAAACACTCAGAGATCCCGACCCCCTTTTGCTTTGAGGCACAGATGGAGAACAGCAGAAGTCAGGCAGCACATCTTAGGTAGACTTTCTGGTGGTTCACAGGAAAAGCCTGGTAAAAGAGGATCAGAGACAGCGCAAGCATGAGAGGGCTTGAACAATACTGCCACACGGTCTGGAGGGATGGTGCCTTGCCTGAAGACAGTTCTTCTGTAGTACGCTGATGATATGTTCCAGAGGTACATGGAAGGACCCGTGAGACATACAGGAATTTCAAGCCAGGGCTATGCAACTGGGTAGCTATCAGGGCTGCAAAGACACTAATAAACAAAATTAATCCTCCCTAGCATGGCCCATCCCAAAAGGCTTCCTCCATGTGATCATTCAGACAGCAGGGCATTTGAGCCAAGTCTCCTGTAGCAGTGCCCACTGAGGCTAGTCTCTCCTGTCACAGCAGGCAGTGGCTTCTCATTCAGCCTTATCCCCCTTGGTGGCAACCTAACAGCAGAAAGGAGGCAAGAGCCAGGGGCAAGCATTCAATCCAGCACGATTCAAAGCCGGTGAACCTATTCCCTTTACACAGCCTTTATACATCTCTTTCCAGTGTATAACACATGCCTTAGGTGACTTTAACAAAACTGTGAAAAAAGAAATCCTGTGAAACTAAACCAGGGATCTTAGCAGAACATATTTGAAGAAACTGCTGAAAAACATAAATTAGAAGTTAGAGTGTTCTCTATTCCAGGCTGCCTGAAATAGAAGGCAGGATATACATATCCCTGAGTGGTGGATGTGAATTATCCCACTAGAACCAGTAGCCAGCACTCCAAACTTCTGAGATGAGCCATTCTTTTGAGCTACTTCCTTTGCCCCAAAAGCCCTTGACAGGTTTTCCATATTCTCTAAAATACCAGACATGGTCTCTTTTTTTTTTTTTTCTGTCAAAAAAAACCCCAAAAAGATAAAGGGCAAAACCCAAAGAGGAATTTCTGTTGCACTACCCAATTACATTCAAAGTAAAGAACCATTAGAAGTTGTTGCAAAGCTAGACTCAACCCCAGAGGCAGGGTGCTCCCTAGGAGCACTGATGAACAGATTTTTGCACCCACTGCTGCTTCTTTTTCCCTGCAAACACAACGCTCCCTGCAGAGCACTCACACAACATCACAGCTGCCTCCCTGAGAACAAGCTAAAATATATCTGAGGAGATGTTTGGAAAGGCCTTCTAAGAGAGCTGGAGCAAGCAGTACAATCAGCAGTACAAGTCCACCGAGCACAACGGAATTCACCGGGAAAACATATTGATTTGGCTCTACTGATTTTGAGATTTGAGAAACTCACAATAATGCTTGAAGTTGCTCATTTACATTTTGTTACCCAGAATGCACTTCCAACGCATCTGTTTCCCACAGGCACCAACATCAAAGCTGTGGAAACAAGCTATCTTTGCATGGAGGTTTTTCTTTTTAATTAAACATTATAAACTAAGGCCAGAAATTCCTTCTTCTTTCACAGCTGGAGAAAGCATAAAGGGAGAAGTGAAGGTAGAGAAATAGAATCCATCAGTCACTGTACAGAGAGAGATTGCTTGGCCATGGATGCTTACAATTGCCTTCTAACTGCTTGGCTCATTCGTGTAACATATGGTGAAGCATGGAAAACCCACCCTATAGCCCAAAGGTCACTGTGCCACCTGCAGACCCCAGACAACATGCAGCCTTGCACAAATACACATGGAAGTAATTAGGGAGGCAAGGGAGCTAGGATTTGAAGCAGAACCCCCTCGAGTCTGCCACATTAATCCTTCCAGCTGAGCTGGAGAAGAAATCTGAATTCCCAGGGGTCTGATTGCCACAGCTTGTAGCTCAGGGTAGGAAAAAAAGTGATTTACTGTTTCCTTGCCACTAACATGCCATTGCATTTGCGGGGTTTGGGTTGAGAGAAGAGCATAAGGGAGTTCCAAAGGGACTGGGTTCGCTTCCCTCATTACCTGCACAGCCACAGCCTGGCGGGCTGCTTTCTCTTGCCAGTGTTGCTCTTCCATGTGCATTCAGTTTAGAAATGTCATTTGGGTTGCTCTTCTTATGAATTTGCAGTTAAAGGTGACAAGGTCTTTAGGACCAATGTGGTAGACCTCAGTGTGTGGATAAGGGGATGCAGAGTGACAGGGGGTTTTGGAATAATTTCTTCCTTATAATGTTGCATCCACTAGAAGCCTTACATTGTGGACTGTGACCCCCTTCCCTGCATTACACCGGTCAGAACAACTTCCCCTTACTCCAAAGATCTGACAGCTGAAGCACTAGTCAAGAGATGAGCATGATACAGCATGACAAGGAAATCATGGTGGTTGGAGGGCTGTGATAGCTTTGGAAGTGTGGATTGAAAACTGGATAAAAGGAGGTGGGGTTGAAGAAGAAGGGTAAGAGGATAAATGTACCCACTAGGGATCCAAGGTTCAAATGTCAGTAAGTCTTCAGGCTTCAGGCTTCTCTCCCAGTAGATCCAAACACCTGTGATCATCCTACCACATTTGCTACCAGGCAACTTGGAAAGTATTTGCCAGTCATCGTTCCCTTCATGATACTGGCATATTCCTCTTGTCTCCACCTTACATAGCTCCACTGGATTCATCATCTATTGCAGAGTTTCCTGTGCTTTTTCTCTCAAAGGTTCATTGCTCAGGTCACTCCTCGCACAAAATTATGACTCCACATGATGAAAATATCACCTAGCAACCAGCGAGGAGGGCTCTGGTAATGTTAATGTATGGAGAAAAAAAACCACAAAAACCTTGTGACCAAGACTGCACCCCAGTCCCAGGGCCAGCTTCTCATCTCCAGAGTCCTTCTTTCCCATGCACTACCTTGCAACTGGACTTAGAGGTGGGAAGGAATTTTTCCCCAGCAAACAGGGGAGGGCCAGGGCAAATGCAGCTCACCTTTCCTGGGGCTTGTACAGCCATCAAGGTACTTCTAGTGGCTGGAGACCTAAAACATCCAGCACACATGTACTGGGTGTATGTAGAAAGATTTTGATAGCGGGGCAGGAGGCGGCTACAGGGGTGGTGCCTGTGGGAAGAGGTCAGGGGCTGCCCAATGCCGGACACAGCCAGTTGCAGCCAGCTCCACACCAGATCCACTGCAGGACACAGCTGAGCCCGTCAGCCAAACTGGTGGTATCTCTGTGAAAACATATTTAAGAAAGGGCAGAAAATGCCAGAGAGAGAGAGGAGGGAGCAAAAAGAGTGAGAAAAATCAGAGGGAACACCAAGGTCAGAGGGGGAGGATGAGGAGGAGGTGCTCCATGGCACCAGAGCAGATACTCCCTGCAGCCCATGGGAGAGCCCATACACGAGCCATGCAGGAGCAGATTTTCCTGACAGGAACTGCAGCCCATGGAGAACCCACACCAGAGCAGAGGAAAAGTATGAGGGAAATGAACAGCAGGCAGAAACCACTCTGTACTGGCCATAACCTCCCATTCCCCCTGCGCTACCTGGGGAGGGTAGAAAAGTCTGGAATGAAGGAGTGCAGTTCAGCCTGGGCAAGAAGGGATGAAAGGTGTTGTTTTAGTGTTTGGCGTTTTTTGTTTCCCACTACCCGAATTAGCAATTACATTTTCATTTTAATTGGCAACACATTAATTTCCCAAAGTCAAATCTCTTTTGCCCATGACAGTAATTGGTAAGTGATCTCCCTGTCTGTATTTCAACCCATGAGCTTTCTTATTCCTGTTCTTCCTATTCTCTCCCCTTGTCCTGCTGGGGAAGGGAGTGAGCAAGCAACTGAGTGGGAGTTTGGCTGTTAGCTGAGGCCAAGCCACCACAATAAAGAAGTGTAGCTTTTGTAGACCACATGATCCAGCGTGCAACATGCCCCTTACATGAAAATAACTGGTTTCATGGCATACTGGAGTGGGCAGTCTCTGCAGACTGCTGGCAAGTGGCACACCATGCTCATGACACTTCATCAAGTTGTTCACATACTTAGTGAGTGATAAACAAGCCACTGCATTCAGCTTTGTGCCTCCTTTACTACGTGAACATATATCGTAAGCACAGCCATCTACAATGTTTTTATTTCATTGTTCCCCTAGAGGTTTTCTATCTAATTTTAAACTAACTGTTTACATTTTCTGGATTGTGTCAAATAAACAGACACCACTGTATGGAAGCTCAGCATACAGGAAGAGGCAGGGATGAGGAGCACTGCTAAGGTCTCTCTCCTCTCATCTCTTCCTGCAATATAAATATTGGGCATACAATTCCTAATACAATTGTCTCTGTTCTTGTGGAATTGTCTGGGTAAATTCTCTGGAATCACACAGAGCTGTCTCTGCTTCTTGAAAAAAACAGGCGAACTCACAGGGGACAGTTCTGAGAGAACAGCAGGAATGCTTCATGCTACCTTTCTGCTGTTGCTTGGCCAAGGATTTCCAGGCACTTTGCATGATGCAGTCACTCATCTATGGGGTCAAGATTATTTCCCTTCCATGGTGGTTACCAGGGAGGAAGGGGGTTGGTGTCTGCTATTCCTGCTGAATCTCTCAACTCTGCATTTTCTACCCATCTCCCAATGGAGGTAAACAAACCAAAAGCATTATCTCCATTTAACAAGATGTTCTGTCTCCTGGTGAGAGAAAAGAAAGCAAAATGGGCTGGGACGGCATCAAAGTCAGAACTATGGGAGCTGCCAGGTATTTCTGCCATCAGACGGAGAAAAATCAAGGTACAAGGACACAAGCTATCCAGCAAATCCCCTTCACTGAGTATGAACTGAGAAGCTGATCCTAAGTTCTAATGTTGGACCACCATCTTCAGCTGTTTTTTGCTGCCTTTCCCTACATTTGAAAATGAAGAGCAAACCCTAAAACTGCTTTAGAACAGCTTTTACTCTGCAACTGGTTGGCAGAGTCACATGCTGTACAAAGTAAAAAAAAAATAATTGTGTGAGGACAATTGACCTAAACCTTTCTCTTGCTGATTCAAGCATCAGAGCACAGGCATGCTCAGTTTTATAACCCAGACTAAGCCTTTTGCTGAATGTCCCCAGACTGCCATTTCAGGGAATGTTTGCAGAAAGTTAATGCCATGTCAGCATCCCCAAGTGGGAAATGGCAAATATTTAGGCACTGAAAATGCAGAAATGCATGCATTCAGAGGCTGGCTTAAGAGACTTTCACTCTGAATGCAGCACTTTCCAAAAATGAACATAACTCATCACCGGAAAGCTAGATAACTACAATTCATTTAAGTGCTGCTTAATTTCCTGTATGAACTAAATGGATGTATTTTAGTTCTGTCTTAGCACAAAGGTCTGAAATTTCAGGCACCAGTTTTCCCCAGAAAGGGATTTTCCATCCTACCCGTAAAGATACTGTCTCCCTGGTGAAAAGCAAGGTTCTCTGGCTAAGGGTCAAGAAGTACATGCTCCCTGTGAGAGAACAGTGTTTTTCTGCATTATCAGTCCAATACCACAAACATGAGATAATCATGGAATGGCAGAATGGATGCACAGCTCTAAAGAAAGATACCTCATATTTGAGTCTCTGATTGCCCTGGGTAAGAGAGATACATCTGACTGTCTAGTTTAGGGATTTAAAGCACCTTACCAGGGTGATTTAAAGCCAAATCTTCTCTCATTCTTAGTAGAACATTTTTCACAGGCAGTTCAATTTTTGTGGAGCCATCAGGAAATAAAACAAGGCAGTGCCTGTTTTCTCCACATACTTTCTCTGCTTCACTCAGAGGAGAGCAACGCAGTTCTGAATCACTTCCCATCGGCACAAGGAAAGAGCTTTAAGTAGTTAATAATACCCAGTCAGGCTGGTGCCTTGGTGGCAGCAGAATGGCTGAGATGGGGTCTGAACAAGCCACTCCGTGTGCTCTTCAGTCACCTCTTAGCCCTTGTATGTTACAAGCATCAAAGTAGCTGGACTCATTACTACAATGCTGATTTGCACTCCAGGGTCTGGACATTTTCAGTGGAGCCCAGCAACAGGACAAGGAGCAACGGGCGCAAACTGGAACACAGGAAAATCCATCTCAACATGAACAAAAACTTATTTACTTTGAGGGTGACAGAGCACTGGAACAGGCTGCCCAGAGAGGTTGTGGAGTCTCCTTCTCTGGAGATACTCAAAACCTGCCTGGATGCATTCCTGTCCAACCTGCTGTAGGTGAACCTGCTTTGGTAGGGGCATTGGACTAGATGATCTCCAGAGGTCCCTTCCAACTCCTACCATTTTTTGATTCTGTGTGATTCTGTGATATGCCTGACTGTTGCCCACTCTGGGGTGTTGTGGAGCAGGTAAGTCGGCTGGTCTTTATCAAGATGCCTGGTCCCACTGCTTAGTAAACACTGTGCAGACTTTCACTGTTAAAAAGCTCATGTTACTGACAGATTCCTTACAAGAAATGCAGTTTCAGCCTGGGCACAAAGAAAGTACATACAATTCCTTCTGGTGGAAGGAGTGAGATAGATATAGATATAGGGTCATTGTCCAGTGATCCACCACCAAGGATAACAGCGAGAAAAACTTGGGAAGTGTATTTTGATCCCATGACCAAAATTTCTTATGAAGTCAGTTCCCCTTTGGGCTGAGAAAAAGCTGAAATGCCTAGCTGGGATTTAAGGTATATTTTTTAACTGTTCAGGTTTTAGCCAAGATTGTTTTTCCTGACTCTGACAAATCAGTGTCTTAGCCCTTCCTTCTATGCCAGGGAAAGGAAGGTATGGCATTAACACAGTTTGAAAGGCTCTGATTTAGGGCTTGGACAAACAATTGCAAGTAAATTAGTTACTACAGCTTAATGAGTGTGTATCAGCTGTTAACTGAAGTAACTGTGTACACTCCCTGCTCATAGTGAATGCCTTTTATTTAATACGCAAATATAATAGCTAACCTGCTGAGTCTTCTTATTTTTGCCCTTGCAGAGGGAAATAAGGACCTGCCTTTAAGCTCCTTTCTTCCGGTGATCAGTTATCTGTGCCATATTTTCCCCCTTCTAAATAAATCTCTTTCAAAAGTGAATATTCATGAAGAGGGATTCAGCCAAGCAAAGCAGCAACCTGAGGCTCTGGAAACACGTAACCACTGAACACACCACAACAGCCACTGTTACCATCTGCTGTACCAGAGAGTCAAGGTGCACAGCTATATCCTCTTCTGGGCAGAAAGCTGTTCCAAGTTTTAATCAACATTTGGAAGTAAACACCTGCCAGACAGAATAAATGAGAAAGTCTGCATTAGTCCACACTGTAGGTGGCACTTGGCTAGCTTCCACATCGGCACGTCACTGTGCAGCATTGTGCCTTGTGTCACTGTGTGCTTGACGGAACTGTGACATTCCCCAGAAGGGCTGGATATTAGACATTTGCCACCAGCAGGGTACAAGGATGCATGGTTTGATGGGGGTTTGTTGGAGATGAGCTCCTGGACTATCTAGGCCAAGTATCCATCTGGGTTTTGCAACTGCTTGAACATCTACAGTGTTCACCAAGAATGAACCTGAAACTCTCAGTACTGCAAAGCAGTATTACCAGGAACAAAAGGTACAAGGGTTAGGGGCAGGAGGTAGCACTGGATTCAGATTCAGCCCTTCTTCTCACTTCTGCCTAGACTTTACACTCTCAAGGAACGTAAATCTTAAGTAGGATAATTATTTGAAAATATTACAACAAGAGATGAATCACTCAACTTTATTAAGCTTTAATGACTGCTTTGATTGCTCGCTGATTCCGCTGTATGTGCTAGGCCACTTTAAAACAATATCAATAATTTCAACATTAGACCTGCTGATTTTCTCCTTGTTCAACACTTGGCCAGCAATCCAGACTCTTTGTGTCTGCACGCTGGCTTATGGAAAATGGGATGGCATCATGCCACAGCCCAGGGAAGCATCATCACCCAGATGAGAATGATTGATTCAAGCAATGAGAATCAGCACTGCTAGTTACTACACCAGAAGCTGGAGAAGGGAGCGCTTCACAGGCCTCTTCCATCTAAAATAGATTAGAAACACCGTGGAGTTTGGTGCCTGGACATTTCCTTTGCAAAAAGAAGCAAATTCCACTCATTTTAATTTTGTTAGGTGGCTTTATACATTCTATTACTAGACCAGTAGTGGCAATTTCATTACACTGGAGGGATTTACAGATGGGATAAGAGGAGATGTTTATCTCTGAGTCTCTACAGATGTGCTTGCCCCAATTCTCTGTTGTGAAGAATTGAGGTTGCCCATGCTGTATATTACACTCTTTTTGCTCTGGCAACAGTGGAACCTCTTGTCATGGAGTATTGTATTACACAAGATCAGCCCTCATGGGCCACTTCTAGTGGTTACTGACTCTTTTTTGTTCCATTTCAAACCTTGAGTTACTGAGGTCAAATACAGTGACCCTAGCCTTCATTTGGCATCAAAGGGAGGGATACAGCCTTTATACACTGTGGGAGCTTCAGCTTCAAAAGACATAGCATCAATACATACAGGAAAGTGCCTCCAGCACTTACTCATTACTAGCTGGGGGAAGGCAGGATTTTCCTATAGGTTACCAGTGGGCCCAGGCACAGAGAATACCAGCAGAACAGTCGCTCTGGCGGAGGACAGCAGAGGCCATAGAGAACAGGGTCTTTTGTAAATCTTTCAGCCAGCCAATTCCTTTAGGATGTGGGGGATTCCTAGAAGGCACATGGCAGGACTCACCTGAGACTTCTGATACCTCAGATCTTTACAGGTGCACTCTAAAATAACCTTAAATATCACCATGGAAGAATTCCTGAGATATCTGCCATCCACCCTCTACACTGAGTCAAAGGCAGCATTCAGACATATTTATCTTCTTTGAAAATCTTTTGTATTGGCTGCAGCTGGAGGCAGCTGGCAAAAAAAAAAAATTGCTTTACTACATGATTTTAACTTTGTAGGTCTGGCTTCAGTTCACATCGCACGGACTTCACCTTTCACACTATACCAAACCACGGATAACAAGCCTGGTCACCAGACCATACAGATGTACTTTATATAGCATGTTTGTCTTGTAAGTGTGCTTCTGCCTCAGTTCTCAGACAGCTGTATCAGCCTTTGGATTTCTGAATTTCTCAAAACTGAAGGGAAGCTGCTGCCAGTGGACCTCAAAGTGACACAGATTTACATGGTTGCTGGGTTTTGGGGGCTACGAGCAGATTGTAGGGCTTGCAGGTGTTTTTTTCTGGTAGACTTTGGGGAAAAGGTAATGTTTTAGAGGCTTTTCTTGATATGCTTTCCTTCCCTTCTCTCACATACCATAGTTCTTTGTTTTGTGCCATTTCTGTTCTCTGTTAAATTATACAGTACATTGCTCTGTAAGTTGCTGAGATGGTCTAGCTTTAAACATAGATATGTTAATGCAGAGAGAAACCCCTGTGACTATGGGACTGCTGCTGGAAGCTGCATGCCTGAATTAATGTAGTTGCCCATTTAATTTAATATAGAAACTATCTCAATAAAATATAAAGCAAAGATTAAAAAAAACCCCAAACCCTGCAGAAAAGCTCTCCCATCCTAACAGCACCAAAGTAAACGTCTTTTCCATCTGCTCCAGCTGTGTTCAAAGTTCTTCAGCAACAGCTTGAACGTTGCAGTCCTATTACCAAGCTCAGATGCTCAATTTCAAGAGCTGCTGTGCACCTCCACATCCCCTCAGGCTCTCACTGGGAAGGGTTAAAACTTTCGTTTTGGTGTGGAAGCATTGGGCTGATAGCAGCAGATATAAAGGATGCTCCCAGTTACTTGCTTAGAACATCCCCTTGTTGTGTCACTGAAAGGTTTTCTGCATATAGTGTAATCACCATGGGAAAATAGCACTGTTCTGGGAAAGGGGAAGAGCAGAAAAAGGGAAATAAAGGGACAGTTTATCACAGATGTCTTGTTCTGAGAGGGCTAAAGAGGGCCCTAACTCATTACTTTACAATATATACCAATAAACAGTATACATCACTGCCTAAAAGCATACTTTTCAACTCTACCATACTGCCAGATATTACTGCTGAATGTTCTTTTTTTAACTCTCCAAGCCTTTGTCCACTGCTGCTTCAAACAATGGCAGTTCATGAGGATGTGGAACAACCACCCACGATTCCTTTCTGAATGTTTGCTGTGGTGGGAACAAATAGGGAGAGCTTAAAGGAAATATTAGTTGAGAATAGCACAGGTGAGAGGAGAACTGCCACGGAAAGGCTTTTGCAATTACAAGCCAACATTCTTTGCTCTGCAGCGGAAAGGAGGGAATCTTCTCAGCTGGGACTGTGGCTAAAAAGGGAGGGTCTTTTAAGTCTGAGGCAAGGTGAGGATTTTCATGCCTTTTTAGAGGATGCTAACGATTGGGGGAGAAAAGGGCTATAAAGGCAGTCTCCTCAAAAAAAGTGTTCTCTAAAAATTCTCTGTTTAGAGTAAAATAAAAAATTGAGGTGGGTAAATCCCAAGCAACAACAGAAGAAACTTGCAGTCTGCAGAAATTGCTCTAACAATGCCTTGGGATCACATAAACAAGGTTATTAATAGAAGCCTGCCTCTCATGCAGCCCTCAGAGGCTGCTTCCTCCCATTCATCTATCTGCACCAATTCAAGGCAGAAAAGCCCTGGCTTGAGAAAACCTCATTTGCTCCCTTCTTGTTTTTATCTTTCCCTCCACTGTATTTCCTGTCAAGACTGCAGGTCAGAAAAGCCGGAAATCTCTTTGTACCTCTGTGACTGCCAAATTCTGACCAAGAAATGTAACTCAGATGGAGCCCAACAGCCCCTGCACTCTGGTGTGGGATTGTGTGGGGAAGAGAATATACCCCAAGTGTGGCTGGGCACACACGGCTGTTTTTCACCAGTAGTTCAGACTAACACAGGTGAGGCTGGGAGCTGGGGTACAGACTGCTTTTCCAATTACTTCAAACAAACCAACATTCCTGCTTCACAGCCACAGGACACATGGGGGACTTGACCTTGCTTTTCCTGAGCCTTCCAGTCAATGTCCCAGCAGACAACCCCAAAACATTGTTTTTCTCTGTTCTGGGTTCACAAATCCCAGGCAACTCTTTAGCAGTTTTTCTAGGAAAAGGCAGAATTTTATGTGCCCCTGGGTTTTTTTGATGAACTGACAACCTCTGAGAAAATGAAGTATTTTATACTTTTCAACATTTTTTTTTCTGTTGCTACTGAGATTGCAGCCATACCTTCTCCAAAAGTTAATTTGCTCAGCTTCTAGAGTTACAAGAGGGCTGGGGAGTAAAGTGAAAAAAATTACACAAACTCTAGGATTATCACACAACACCAGCAAATGTACCTACCACGTAGAACATACAGGCAGCCAAACTCAGATTTGCACACATAGCAAAAAAGAAACCATTATTAAAAATGCAGAAACATAAAAGGTCAGGACAAATTTCTCTGCATCTACCTGCAGCTATGGAAAAAATACTTGGTAAACTTTGCTCTTCCAGGGTGATGACTCAGTCAGAAGGTGTTAAGCAACAGAGAACAAACTTAAAAAATGCACTCATTACTTTGACCTTACAGCTTCTTCAAATTCAAACCTAACAAGGTGTCAAAATAAATGCTGCCCCAAGGATTAGACTGCAGACCCAAATCAGATAAATACAGAGAAGTAGGCATATGCTCCCTGCCACTCCCTCTTTCCATACATAACCTAGAATATCTGGGCTTTCAAGCTCTGGTGTGATACACAGATTGTTTTAAACCGGCATAAAAACACCTACTGAGCAGAAAAAAAAGCCTCTTCCAGTACATGTGTAGAAGCAAGAGCTGCTGTTGTCTTTGCCAGTAGTACCTCAGCAACATACCTTCAAGGACTGTGTGCTCTAAAATCTTCTTTGCTGTATCACTTTACCATGCCTCAAGGACTCACCCTTCCTTTCTCCAACCTCAGTCAGTCCTTCTGAGTTGAAACAGCCAGTTTGAGTCTTCAGCTTTCTTCTGGACACCCTGACATATCCCAAGTGAAGGCAGGGAAATACAGATAACTTTCCCAGTCTTTTTTTTCCTTTTTTTTGTCATGTTTGCCAGAACCTCTCTCATGTTAAACATTCAAAACTCAAAGGACTATTCTCTAGGCACCACTAATGATAAAATCACAAAAGAGCTTGGGGTGTGCAAGAACAGCCCACAGATTTCCAATGACTGTTCTCTAAAGACAGTGTTACTTACGGCAACAAATACCAAGAACAGTCATGCTGATGGCACTCTTCCAGCAAAACGTTATCAACACTCTACTTCTGTACACAGCTAATTATACTGTGCCCAAATGCCACAGGGAGATGGCTGCTCTATCAGGAAATGCACAGAAACATATGCTGCCATATGGAGGAGACAGTCTTCACTGGGACCACTTCTCCGTGTGTAGAAGGCCTCCCAGCCCTATTCTATTACTGTTTATAAAGCAAGCTCCCTAGAAGGTAAGCAGGAAAAGGGAAAAGCAGAAAGAAATAGCAAAACATTTCTGTCTAACTTTTGGTACAAGAACACCAGCAAGTGGGAAGGAAGGTTATCCTTTCTCTGTAGAAGGAATAACAAAGCTTTGTGAACATGTTGCAGAGCCCTGTTCCCTAAACAGGAACTTTGCTTTGTTGCTAAAAAGTATTGAGTTGATATATCCTACTTAGGAAATTTAACCTAACTCAAGGCTTATACACCACTTAAAGCCTACTTAAAAATGCAATGAGGCTCAGTTAAAATCCATTGTAGCAAACTAAATGTCTTGATTTCTAGCAGTGGGTTGGTAACCAGCCAATAAATCTTAATTAGAAATTATCAGCCTCACACTAAGCAAAACCCATTTGCATTTTTCTCCTCAAAAAGCACCTATTGTACAGTGGGACTGGCTCTTTTTCTCAGCTCAAGGGTCTCTGTCCTTATTCTCCTCTCCTCCAGACAGGAGGAAGTGAAGGGAATCCTTTGTTACCTGTCTGCACTCTCTTACTACTTGGATGGCTGGTGTAACTATCTGTTGCCAGCAGTCATTTACAACAGTTGCAAAGTGACTGTAAGATGATGTTAAATAAGAATGCTAGCAGTTTGTATCAATGTAAAAATCACAAATGTTAAATAATGAAACTGTCCCACTTCTCATCTCTGCTTGCAATCCCAGCTAAGGATTTGCCTTTTACCTTTGAGCCTGTTAAATTATATCTTGGACATTGTTGGGTCTTGCTGCTTGTAACACTAAAATCTCTCCATTCTCTGCACCAGTGAGGAATTCATATGCCACTGTTAACTGGTGCAGCACAAAATCTGACTAGAAGAATAAAAACAGTTTCATTACATGTATGCAATTTAGTTTGAAGGCCTTTTCACAAACCCCTCCTCCCATGGCTTGCATCCAGTTCAGCTGCAAGGCTCCATCAGTCAGGATGAAATGGGAGAATAGGTTAAGAAATCTCTCCAAGTTCTAATCTGGAAGGCACTGGTTACCAGCAAGAAGCACTTAAATCAGTCAGTGATAGAAGAAGTGCTGAGTGGGACGTCAGCAGGGGCTACAGGCTCAGTCTTTCCTGTTTCCTATTCAAATTCTCTCTCTGGACCCATCACAAGAGAGTGTGTGATCCAGTTCCACTGGAGGGTGTAAAGGCAGCAAACAACGACAGAGGCAGCTCAGAGAATCAGGCAGGAGAGTCAGTACGGAAATGTGATTTGGATGGGAAGTGTGAGACAAACAATTTCAGGCCTCAGTAAAGGGGGTGAGGCCAAGACTGTTTCTGAATACCACTGTCAAAAAAACCCATCTTTCTTAGTGTCAGGAGAAGACTTCCTGAAGAACCTTCAAAGAAAAGGGGCTCTTGTTCTAGAGATGCTTGTTATTAATAAAAGCGGGATTTTCAGAAGATTCATATCCAGTATTTCATGCCAGCATTTTGGTTTCCTCATAGGCACCAGAAATGAAGAAGCTTGGCTACCTATGGGGACTTGGGGTTGATTGGCTTTCATGTCTAAGATTCAAAATATAGTTGAAGCTTGTCCCGTGATTAGAGTTTCAATTAAGGCTCTTTATTTTTCCGCGTCTTTCCCTTCATATGGATTTTCTGATGTCTAATAGCAGGTGAACTAATATTTCCACTCCCCTTAAAAGGACACTTACTTCTTCCTAACTGTCCCACTTCCAAAAAAAATCTGTTGTAGCTTAACAATCTGATACTGCTGCTTCTGAAAAATTTCACTGAAATTGGTTCAAATGGTATCAGAACAAAGGATTAAATAAACTTTTTTTTTGCCACAGGAAAACAGACTGCAAGTGGAAAGCAATGGTTCAATGGTTGGCGTGTGTTACTGTCTGTTCAGCACAGACAATACATACGGTGCTGAGAACCTTGCAGGCTACTTCCTAGTAGTTTTTGCTAGCTGGACTGCAGAATGATGTCATGTGGCTCAAGCGGATGGTGTCAATACAGTTTTGTAGGGCTGTCTGCTACCCTGTGGTCTTCTGATGCTGTTATTTTGAGCTTAAAATTAGGCATGAATTTGTTCTAAAAGTGTTATAATTGAACCTGAACTGTATCCTATAACACAAATCCTGTACGATACTGATCCATTTGGCTTTGCAAGAGTTTCTATAAGCTAGCATAGTTGATGCAGAAAGCTCTGTCAGGACTGGAAGCTTTTGCAGAGTTTCCACCTCCACAGAGTTATTCCCTGCCCTATCTCATCCCTGTATCTATCTCTTAATGGGGATAGTAATCCCTATGTAACAGGGGTCTTGTAAGATTTAATATCTGCAGAAAACATTAAAGTGCTAAAACAGAGCCAGACACCAAAGTGTTACTCTGTGTTCTGCTCTTGATGGAAGGGATTTAGGCATTTCAATTATTGGTCTCCAGCTCAACCTACCTTTTGTTCATGGATGGATGCACTAATGAGCAGAGCTGGACGTAAGCTTTCTGACAGAAGAGTTTTCCATTTGAAAAATGCCAGTTTAACAGAATCAAACTATTTCATGGGAATGTACTTGCTTAATTGAATCTTCTGGCAGAAATCTGCCCATTTCCTCACAGGTTCTCCTGTGTACCTGATCAGTGAGCAGAATTGAGAGCCTGGCAAACCTAGCTCCAGCTGGGATACTAAAGATTTTCCTGGCAGGAAGCCTGGAAGCCAAGGAGCCCTGTTTGAGCCAGGGCAACTAGGACTGCTAGAATCTCAGCTGTGTGGCAGCAAGCCTAAAAGGAAAGTGACGGCAACTTTGAGCCATTTGGACAAGTCTGCTTCATTTAAAAAACTCAAAGAAAGGCATTTGGATTACGTTTTTCAAATTGAACCACTAGAATTTACAGATTTTGGTCTCATAGAAGACAAATAGTTTTGCTGTTAGACATCTTCCCAGGGTAGGGTTCTGGGCTGCAGGCAGACCCACAGCCAAGCCTACTGTCTTGATTTCCCCATTGGTTCATCTTCACACCTGGAGGTGAGGGAGGAAACAAGAACAGTTCAGCAGGAGGAGAGAAAGTGCCTCTGAAGATGTTTGTGCTGATAGCAGCCCTGCTGGCTTTTTTCAAGGACAGGTGGTAAGGGAGGGCCACATTGACCTTATTAGAGATTTTTGATTGCTCAGTCCACTGGTGTTGATAGATTATGTGAAGAACCAAAGCAGAAGGTCAAAAGCCACCAATTACTTAAAAAAAATCCAAAGTGATAAGCATCAAACTGGCAAGCTAAGCAGCATGCAACATTAGACAGCCAATATAATAGAGCCACACTCCCTAGTGATCTCTCTAGGGAGTTAGGAGGCCAGCAGATGGGTTTCTGCAGGTGCAGCTCTATGTCCAGAGAGACCTGATAAGCACTGTACACAACTGCAGTTCCTATGTCCCTACTTTGATTCTTTCTTCTCTTCCATGACATTTGGCAGAGTCTACATCAGACTCTCATCTGCTAGACCCATCAAATGCACATGTCCATTTCTCCCTGCAAGTCTCTAGAGCTGTTAATCCAGCTGCTCCCACAAGTATTCAAGCTGTGTAAGGGAGAGATGAAGAAAGGACAGTGGGAGGAGAGGAAGGAGTTCATAAAGATCAACCATCAATCTCTACAAATGAAAAATGCAACCCAATAAATAACTGAAAAGGCCACACTTCCTGGTGTGTGTCTGATCTCAGTTCTCAAACTCTGAAGCCTACACTTTCCTTCTGTTTTTAAAGAAAAAAATTAAAAAAACCCACAACTTTTCCTAAGTTTCTTCTTTTAGAGGGCAAACTTTCTACTGACAATTTCAATGTGTGACCCCTTAAAAATGCACGTCTTCCTGCCAAGAGACCCAAAGCTCTGCGTAGACTTGGAAGATTCAGTGCCAAAAGAACGTCCCATTCTTTCCTCTCAAATGCACAGTTAAAAATAAAATATTACTAAAAACATTGGTGGTAGCTCTGACTACATATATATAGTGGAATGGAGGGAGAAGAGTGAAGAATAAGAAAGTCATACTGATTCTCCATCTCTGACTTCAAATTTTGTTGTAATAACAACTGCTAATGACTTGCTAGTACAGTTAATGACAACAAGGCCAAGAAGATGAGAATTTTGCAAAGAAATGTTCGCTCCCTTTAGAAGATTAAAACAGCTAATGTTTCCTACAGTCTTTTCAGAAGAGGAAGAATAATCTGGAGCATACTTACAATATCATGCAAAGCTTTTCTGGAAAGTCTTCAGCTTTCACTGATTTTTTGCTTTAATTTCCAAATTGAAGTAGCTCTGGTTGCTAATACAGAATCATTTAGGTTGGAAAAGACCTTTAAGATCATCAAGTCTAACTGTTAACCTAGCACTGCCAAATCTACCACTAAACCGTGTCCCTAAGCACCACATCTACAGCTTTATACCTTTATACACTTCAGTAAAAAACACCCAGGGGAGGTAGAACTGAGAGCAAACGGATAAGATACCCTGCTGGTGCTCTGTTGCAGGAAGACCAGATACTAGCAAAAATAACAGAAAATGCAGTGGAATGGGTACGTTTGCAGAGTTCTGGAGATAGGGGAGGTAAGACTGAAGAGAGGGCAAATCTGCATCTAGTTTTTCCTCGTATATATCCTCCTTTCATGCTCTCTGCCGACACAGATTCTTCAGTAAGTGCTGCCCATGTCTGTGTTTTTGAACTTGCCCCAAAGGTAGAAGCTGGGGCTTTGCTTCAGAGCTGCCAAAGAGAGCAGCGTTGCCCAGGCAGGTATGACAGCAGGCTTTGGGGATGGAGAATGACAGCAAGAAGAACAGGGAGCTGAAGATTCAGAAGCAGACAGTACCCTCTTTATTTCACATCTTCTTTCCCCCTCCTCCCACTTGGGCACATCTATGGTGTGGGACTATAGTTTAGTCTGGATATCCATTCCTAAGATGAATACCCTTTCACTGCCCTACCATCACACCAGAAAGCCACCGTCTCCACAACTTTCGTCCTGTCAGAACAGTGGTAGCCTATGCCTGAGATAGCAAAAGCTTGTTGAAGACTCAGACTAGGCAATACATGCAGAAATGTGGAAGTGAGGAGAGAAAGCCAGGTTTGCGACAATAGAAGACTAGGCTCAGAGAAGCTTGACTTGCTGCCTTACAACAGGCCTACCTCAAAGTAGCTGTTAGTTCTTTTCACTCCCAGTCTTTTCATAAAACTTACAGTGCAAAGCAAGAAAATCCAAAGAGAACCTACAAAACTCTTGGAATACCAGGTCAGAACAGAGATGTGAGCTTTATCTTTCAAAGAGAGTTCAAAAGCTGGCACAGACTTAGAGGCAGTGTCTGAGTAATAGCTCAGTCAAACTGGCAGTCTCAAATCTCACCTTTGATAGAGCTTAGCTCATCCCAGACCCACACTTTTTGCTGAGCAAAAAGCATAATGTCTTGTTAATAATGAATAGCCCTGTGTCTCCTGTACTTAACACTGGAGCTTTGAGCAGATCCACAGCACTTTATAAATTATCTATTGCAGCTGATTCAAGGCCCGCTGGGAGTGTTCTTGCAGCAAGCATCTTGCTTGCCTGTAATGGAATCATACCATTAATGCAATTTCAATTAGACATACATTATAGTGCACAGGTGTCTAAGCAAACAGTATGCAGGAAGCCTCCCCAAGGGACTCATATCCTGGGAAAAGGTGTGTAAGCAGCAGACTTTCCACGGGGTCTTACAATTGAACCAAAAAGGTGCCAAAGAAATAAGCAAACCACCATGCTGGAGTGTAAGGAGGAATATGTCTGTAAGGAAAAAAAAAGTGATCTTCACTTGCTGGTAGCTAATTCCAAACTTCCACCTTTTCTGGTTATGAGGTGAAGAACTGTCCTGTGCTTCATTCAATAATCACTTCAAGAACAAAAAACCTCAAAACATTCTTATCAGCCTCTGAGGCTGTACTCATGGTCCCTGATAGGAAATCCTTTTCTCCTTTGGAAAATGCCTGTCTTCCGTGGAACAAATATTCAACGGTCCCTTGGTCTGGCTAAGACTCTGAGCCAGCTGGGTTCCTGGAGAAGAAACAGATGCTCACCATCTACATGGTTATTCTTGGAATAACAGTCCAGACTCCCAGAGAGCTGGCACCAGTAGTAGGTGGCTGCAGTGGGATAGCTTGCCAGCTCTCTAGCCAAACAAATCCTTTGGTGTATTACAAGCAATGCTAGTCTCCCTGGAGCACAGGGTATCAAAATCCCATTTAAATCTACATCAGGATAAGCTTTTCCAGTCTACTGCTCAGGTCACCCTTATACACCCAGCCTGACCTGCAAGGACCCTTTCTCTGAACGTGTTGATAATTCAGGGGAAAAATGAGAGCACAGGCTCTATCAGTTTTTGCTCTCCTTGCAAGACTGCCAATGAGGCTTCTAATTAATGTCAGTTATGGTTGATGTTTTTGTGAGGGGGAACCGAATTAAAGATTTGCTAATTTATTTCATGCAGAGCCTACCAAGAAGTATCAGACACTAATAACTATCAGTCAGTGCTGAGCTGAACTGGATTTGAAATGGCAAGTTGCAGATGAAGAATTCCCAGTCTCCTCTGCTGTCCTGCCTCCTGCTGATCACTCTCGTTAATAAATTCTTGTATTAGTGGCAAAAACATGGATCAGACTGAACTCATGTAATGATAATACTGGCCTGAAAGAAGCATTGCCATCAATGAATGCAGGATTTTTCTCAATGATTCAGCAAAAATCCCTCTGGTCTCTTTCTTTGTGGGCCTGGATTCCCCAGCCTGGGTCTTTCTTCTTCCATGTCTGTGGCAGCCAACACCTTGGGAACTTCCAGTTGCAAATAAACAACTTGGTGCTTGAGCTCAAAGTCAGGTTCCTAGTCATAGGGCCATTAACAATTCATACTCTCAATAAACTGTCTCAGAGCCCTTTCGGGGGCATTCAACAGAAGTATTTTGCAGATCCACATGATCACGATTGGCACCACTCTTAAAACCTGCACTCTTCTGCTGTATGAACACAAACACTTATCCCAGATTCTCAAAAAATGGGGTAAGAAGGATGACATGGCAGACAGACCTGTTCTCCACTTAATGTTTATTAAGGAACATTCCAGAAAGCCAAAGAAAAGGATATTTAATTTGCAGCCCACTATCTAATTTCCCTACATAGCAAATATGTCAGATGGCTCGCTTTCTTAGTTAACTTTTAAGTGGTCAATGAAAGGAACCATCCAATGACCACAAGAAAACCACTGTCTAGTCATTCACTGCCCTCATGAAGGATGGTTGATGCTGCCACCTGTTATACCTTTTTTGACAAGTAAGTAACCAGAGTAGACCTCCCTCACAAATCTCCACAGTCATGGAAAAATCAGGCTACCTTCAGCTTGGCTGAAGTTGCTCCAGACAAATTCTTGCCATTGCTAGTCATCTGGAGGCTAGCTCCCAAAAGGAGAACAGCCTAGACAGATGGGGTGGCTACTGCTCAAGGCATCAAGGATAATAAATTGCTACCACAGTATATGACACCTGACAGCAACAGTAGTGATCATGGCCTTAAGAGAGGGCAGAGCATTAGATCGTGCAAAACAGCTTCCAGACCTCACACCACTCCAGAAACGACAGTGTATATTGAAGAACTCCAGGACATCAGCTGACAGATCATGCCATCCCTTACACCTCTAGAAGATGAAATATATTTGTGACAGCCATCAAAAACTACAAAACACACAGTAAATCACCTTCTTCTATTTTTAGTGACATCTTAGATATATCTAAGGTATCTTCCAAAACTACTTATTTCATCCTTATCGTGGTTTTCTTTGAACCTTGCTAATCACTATCTCTTAGCATACAAAAGAAGAGTCAAAGCAGAAGGCCCAATGCCTTAATATGGGCTGTTGACTCCTCTTTGTCTTTTCTAGGTGTAGATTAGATGCACATGGCCATTTCCATGGCTGGGCGTTTGGACATACACAGGGAAAGAAATCTCTTTTAATCTGCATACCTTCCACTGCAGGTAGCCCTGCAAATCCTTTCCTCGGCAGAAGAGCTCTGAGAGAAGTCCAAAGGGGTTGTGCTTCAGTAAAATCATCTCTCAGTAAACCGCCCACCAAGAATGTGCTGCTCCTCTGACAGTGCACCCTGCTGGCCCTTAAGGGTTAATCCATGTGCAAGGCTCCAGATTTAATTAGAAGGCTTCCAATTTTAACACTACCAAAGGATTAAAATAATTGGGAAAAAGTAGGCAAGCTGTGCGCCCTTGAGGCTTGACAAACAGCAAAGGGTGAAAGGGATACAGCCCAGGCAAGATGGAAAATTCCACTGGTTCTCAACCTCTCTGCCCTTAACCTCAAGTATTTTGCAGACTGTTAATTTAATCTGCAACCCTCCCCCAGCTAACCTCAAGGCTCAAGAAGGGCTGAGGTTATCACCTCATTTCCGAAACTGCTCATGGAGGGAAACAGCTGGAGTTCTCCAGCTGTTCCCCCAATTAAAGGAAATGAATGAAAAGGAAGTCCTGTGAGTATGCATGAGGAGGGGAGACTTTGCAAGTGCTGAGGGCAACTGCAGAGAAGGCTCCTCTGAAAGAAGTGCCTTTAGAATATTTACTCTAATGGAAGCTGCAGCGAAACAGGTTGGGAGCAGTAAGATTGCCTGTGGTGTCCACAGTAGGATTGCTGAGGGAGGCTCGGAGCAAGTGGCAGCGAACTGAACCAAAGAAAGATAGCAGTGGCTGCACAGGCTGTGCTTATAGATGAAAGCCTGTGAGCCTTGCAGGAGACTGCCCATGAAGCACTCAGATGGCCAAGACATCACATCAGCATCCAAACAGCAAAACAGCTTTGTTTGTTGGGCCAGAATACTGTAAATTGCATGCAGAGTTGAGCCAGCATCTGCTGTAAATCAATTCAGGAGCTGGGGCACCCTGGACTCTCATTTAAAACCTTGCATTATCGCAAATGAATGAAAGGAAAGGATGATTTCAGTGTGGTGCCCAGCTGAATCAGAGACTGATCACGCCTGGTTCTGTTCCGCAGTTCAGCTTAAGCACCTCAGGTCCTTACAACTTTCACTATTCTAGTTCAGAGACCCACAACCCCCTGTGCCCAGTGCCCCAGCTCAGCCAATGCACACAGACTGACCCTGTTCTGGGGCTGACCCTCCCGCTGTTCCAGTCCTGTCTTGTCTCGTTTGAGATTCAGTCCTGGACCCTCTTGTTTCTGTTCAGTCCAAAACCTCAGCAAAGTAAAAGCTACTGACCGTAGCAAAATAGTGTGACTAAATCTGTGGAGGAGTCCGCACCAGCAGGACATTTTGAGAGGATCAGATGAACAAACTCTCTTGACATAACCTTGTCAAAACCTAATCCCAAAGCTCCAGAGGTGAAATGCTATTTCACACTTCCAATGCCTCTCTGGCTGCTGAATGTTTCACGACATTTTGGGTTTGGCAACAGGAGGCTTAAAACTTCTGTTTCTGATGGCTGGTGAATACACAGACTCTGCTTCAGCCCACATGCAGCTGTGACAAGAAGTGGGGAGAGATCTGACACGAGTGTCTGTGAAGCACAGAGAAAGACGCAGTCTCCCTTGCTTTGAACAACTTATAAGGCAGCTTGTTGCACCAAGCTACCGTATTTCTCCAGGACTGACAGATTAAAGTGGTATTTGAATGGCGTGGAATGCTTTCAGGAAAGCTTTAGAGATTCACTGAAAAATAATATTTTTCTCTGTCCAAACTCTTTTAATTCTCCCTGCCTATAGATGTTTAAGTCATTTTTGCTTTAACCCACGTTTCTTTTTGAAGCAAGCTTATAACACAGGAACCTTGCACAGAAAAATCCCAAATTAAAATGCAGAGAAATTGCATATAGACTGAATTCCAATGACAGTGCATTGCTCCAAAAGGAAGGAATAGAATAGTGAGCCTTTCCTGAGGATAATGTGAGTCTGAGTCCTTCTGGCTAAAAAAGACAGGGAGGAGTCCCTTTAACAAAAAATGTGGATAGATTTCCTAATTCTAGAAAACAGAAAGAACAGCTTAAAAAACTACCACTAAAACATACTGCCATACTGTCAAACTTTGAGTGACCCAGAGAAGTTGATCCAACTTTCAACATCCAGCAAGAGTTACTCAAAATCCTGTGCAGCATGCAGTGGTGAAGGCAGGGATGCGAGAAATTTGCCTTAGATCTGCTTGGGTAAAATAAGTTATACAGATCTATGTCTTATAATGATGACGTCTAAATTCATCAAAATGTTCAGTGTCCTTGAAAATTCCAGCACCCACAAAAGGCAAAAGATTCGGTGAAAAACAACTGGAGTATTTCCCTCAGAAATCAATGGTCTATCACTAAATAAAAAACTCCTCACGTAAGTGTAAAGCTTTTTTATTTTTGTTAAGTAGGAGTATATTGTAGGATCTCTTCAAGCATGCCTAGCATCTAGAAATGGTAGGTCTGTCTTCGTGTAATTGACTTGCAGCAAGCCAGTGATCTTCCATCCCTATTACAGCCCCCCGTAGCAGCCTGCACTCTGCCTGTCTGGTGCTGTTGGAAGGTACTGGGAAGAGGCTGCGACATGCTCTCCAGAACAGCCGCCTCTACAGCAGGGGCCCTCTTGGCAGAATCACTACTTAGTCAGGGAGCCTGGTCTTGAGACAATCCTAGACTGTCCCTTAAAACACACTAAGTCTGCTGCCACTTGCAAGAAGAAGACATACAAGAAGCTTTGGTGAATGGCAAAATGATCCCATCTATTTATCAAGTGGTTACTGGAAAAGGACTGGGATACCATTAGGGTTAGCTCACTCAGCTCACTGCAAATTAATGATGTGCAGAGAGTTCTTTCCTACGAAAGTTTGGACCTGCAAGCAAACGTCTTGTCTCTGAGATTCTCCTTTACCAAGCAAATCTTCATCAGGAGATGTGGGAGGAAAATGCGTCATGTGTGAGACAGATGCAAGGCTTAGCTGCTGGAATTTGGGGTTGCTGCAGAATCTCAGGCTGAAAGGCACAGGCCCAGTCCATGACAAACCATCACCACGTCCTCCCCACAGACTGCCATTAGTTAGGGTTTCTTTCTTAACCTTCCTGCAAATATCAGAACTGCCAGTCCACCTTTACTGACTTGCTAACAAATTGCAGGTGTCTATGCATCCAGGAAGATGAAAATCCATAAAATTGTCCCCTTCATCCCCTCCCACTTCCACCCCAGCACACTAATACAGACTCAGAAATATTCCCAGAAAATCCTGTTACCAGCTATTGTCTTTTTACCCTACTGTTGGTGACCCTGACAAATAGAAATCTGAGACAATATAGTCTATATAACAGTATAGGCTATAGCCCATTCTTTAAGCTTCATGAAGCACTATTTCTCTACAGCAAGGGAGCAACGTTTGATGGTATGCCAAGTAGTGACTGGAGCCGGTTGGAATTTTTCATTCAAAGTTGTTTTTAGCCTGGTTTACTAAGGAAACAAGGCATAAGAAACCCAGTTCTCCTTTTGCCTCTTTACCATCCCATCAAAACTTTGATTTTGCTGGCCAGTTTGAAGTTCAACCAACTTGAAGAGGGGGTTTTGGCCCCAAAATATGCAGCTTGTACAAGTTCAGAAAAAATCATTGTCTGGGTATAGGAGAGAAACCCTGCTAAGTGCACCCATCCTGTGCTAAAGTAAAGCTGCAGTGTGACCTTGGGACTTAGCAGATACCAGAGACTATGGGAGAGCATATTGTTATAAATGCTCCCACTGTGAGAAAATCTTTGAAAGCTACTTATCACACATCAGAGAACCCTGTCAATATTGAGAGAATCACAGAAAGCCAGACATCATTAGTCCAACATGGCTATTAGTTTGTTTCATTAGATTGCTTTTCAAAACTGTAATGTTAACTAAAAACACATTTGCACAGAACTATATATTTTTAGTAATTTTTTTATGTTGTATGACTGATGTTCTTCAGTTATTAGAGAAGCATGTAGGCATCTTTATTTAAAAAAAAACAAGGAATTTCACATAATCAGATCTGAGACTGGGACCTAGGCATCCTGGCTTCTACTCCTGCAGTACTCTGCATTGTCCCTCCTGCCTGTTGGAGACTCACCTGCTCTCCTTTACAGCTAAAGCTGTTTACAGCAGGTTGCTTTTTACACACATACTCATTTTTACTAAGCATAACACGGCATGTGGGTGGTATTGCACTGAGGATCATAGTTCTGCTGAAAAAGTTAGGACCATGAAATCAGTCCAGTTGGAAACCAACGCCATGAACCAGCTGGCTTTGACACCTACAGGTACCATCTAGCCCCACTGATGCACCTGGTTGTGTCCCCCCCTGTACTTGTACCCTGGCACACGACCATCGTGCAACATACAAGCACTGACGTGCCCGGTCCCAGATGTACTCCAGACCCGTAGCACCAATTTGCTCTGGGCTTGCTGCCACTTTTGTGAATAGCTTCCAGGTCAATCTTGGTACAAAGAGCACTGCATTGCTCTAGCTTTACAGTGTGAAGACTTGCATAACAGTTCAGTCTCCAAAGAAAATGTCAGGATATTCCTGCCACCAGAAGGTGCAGTTCATGATACAAAATAGACAATACGTAGGCTGCTGCTGGAGCTGTGCCTGCCTCACGATTCATTTCTAGTCCGTGCAGATACTAGAAGTTGAACTTTTCTGCCTTCCACTCCTTGATTCTCCTTCTCTCTTCTTCCTGGCCTATGCAGAGATAGTCCCATTGTAAACCATCCCCAGAGGTAGCTGGAGGAAGACACAAAGCCTCCTCTTTAGGAACAACCCCTGTGTTAAGAGAGGTTTGCAATACACACAAAGACTGTGTATCACCAAGTTCTTCAGGTGTCTCTGTCAAAGGGGGAGCTTTCACTTGATCTGCTTTTTCCTTCTTGTTATCATCTTTACTCTGGGCAGATTTTTCTTTCATGCAATTTGTTGAACCCCAAACAGAAACTTATCCATTTAACAGAAAGAAAATTACTCCATACGTATAATGTTGCCCTTTCATCCATCAAAGGAAAGACTAAGCATGAGGAGGATGGGGAGTTTGCCTGGGAAAATCCAGCCAGGAGCTGTCAGGCTGTAACCATCTCCCTTTCAAGCTTTTGTATTCTTAACATCTATCAGTATCAAGCTGCTCTGGATCTCTGATCTGTATCCAGTACCCTTTCTAATCCGGAATCTACTTAGCAGAAGAGTATTCGAAACACCAAAAGAGGTGCATACTTTGGAGCCGCATATAAGAAAAGGATCATCAGAGTCCATCCTAAGAGAAGACTGTCCACCCAACTCCAGCAGTTCCAGCATCTCCAGTAACAGGCAGTGACCAATCCACAGGCACATAGTGCCAAACTTCAACTTGCTTTGCCAGTTACCCGTACCACTGGCATTAAAGGCAAGGAATACCCACCAACAGAAAGGAGAAAAGGAAAAGGGGGGAAATAAAACCTACTTGGACTACCTGGAAGTAATTTTACACGTGCAGCATTGAAAGAACTTGTTAATTTTATGCAACAGAAGGGACCAGATGACAACTGAAATACTCTGGGAGATTCACCAAGTGCCAGAGAAGTACTTCAGGAGGAGGTCAACTGGGCAGTTTGGTCCTTGGGCCAGCGACAGAGCACACACAAAGTAAGAAGGAGAGACAGAGGGAGATCAGTCCCTTGTCCTGCTGTGGATGTGGGCTCATGCTGGTTCTGCTGGCAGTCCTAATCTCTCCCACCTGGAAATGATAGCCATATTCCATGGATTATCACTTTGTTCAAATTGTCATGTTCTTTTCAGCTGGATGGAGGATCTAGTTCTCACACACTTTTGGGTCAACTTTGTGTTCCTTATTGTGCAGCTTGCAGAAAGAAAAGGAGATGGTCAGGGTCTTGTCAAGGGATGGGAGAGGGAGATGTCTGTCTTTCAATCAGTGCAGTTAACAACACTCAAACACTGTCTTTGTGCACTGCTTGCAGCCTCTGTACCACAGAGCACTCCAAGCTTTGGCATGATAAGTGAGAGTAAATGCTGCAATAATTCACATGCTTCCCTTCCCCCATCCTGACCTTAATGGAAACCACGTGAGGAACACAGGACACAGGGGAAGATCACTGGGAAAGGCAAAGCTATGCAAACAATTAGCCACTTGAGCTGATGGCATGAAAGCCTGGCAGCTGCCTCACACCTTTCTCCTGCCAGGGAGCCACCCTGCCTCCAGTTCTTCATAAGCACAAGCTGCACTCCTGTCACTGCTCTGAGGTGGCAAGACAGTGAAGACACAGAGGACCACGAAGAGAGACAGAAGGGGCAACTTGGCCCCCCCTGCTCGCAATCCTTCCCCTGCTAGGGGGGAATCTGCTACTTGCACATCTCCAGTGGGATACTGTTATTACCACTGCTAGACTCTCAAGCAGACATTCATTTTCTCCTGACCCAAAAACATGAACAGTAGAAAAGAATTTCTTCAAACTTTCCAAAACAATTAAACTTCAAACAGAGACCAAGCCTGAAGCATTTCAGTCAGAAAGCGGATGTTTTCAAAGCTCTGAACATACATCAAAATGGGGCTTAGAAAGTCCTGCAGCAAGTATGTAACTACCTTTACAAAGCTATCATGCTCAAAAGGGAATTAACATCTGTAAGATGAGATAATCCACAGGGTGAGGCTGACCTACAATGATGAATATGATTCTCTAAAGACTATGTACCAAATGACTGAAATAATGATTGACTCTTGTAGAATTAACTGGGTTAGCACAGTTCATTGAAGAAAGGCTGTCACCATCTCAAATAGTCTCTAATATACTGTCTTCTCCTATACTTTCCCATTCATACAGTTTTCAAGAGAAGGTGATGTGAGGAATTACTGTGACTCAGGCACAGTAGGGTATGGGAAAGCATATCTGTGTGGGTATGTGTATGTGTATGCATATAAGCACGCATGCCATATGGCTGCTCTTCCCACCACCTTTTCATTGCATTCAGTGGATTATTGACCTCAAATGACATTCTTGGTGGGTTCTCTCACTCAGTAACATGAAGGAGCTCACACACCTTCCCTGGAATCTCTAATAAATTACGGAGGAAAGATGGTTTAGTATTAGTGCTATGCTCTGAGTCCTGGGGCTCCAGAGCTCAGTTCACAGCTTAAGCACTGCCACAGGGTGTGAGAAACACCTAACTGCGCTTTCCCTTAATTTCCTTCTCTAAAATAGAAACAATAGGATACACTTAAAAAGAGTACTGTCTGCAGCTCCTGAGATCTTCGAAATCCTCAAAAAGAAGCAGGGGAAAAAAGAAATTTTTAGGTTATTTTGAAGGACCAATTGATAAACATGATGCCAAAAAAGAGAGGGAAAATAAAAAACAAGAATCGGTTTGAAAAAAATATTATAGGATGAAGAAAATGTGAATTTTATTAACTGAAGCTCATCTATTCAAGTAATCTTGGAACTGAAACAACACTGGAAACAAGAAAGATGATTCTGTATCGATCATGGGATTCATTATAATTTTTCAGTGTACGCATTTGAAAGATACGATGTCTACAGAAGTGCTCCCTAATGTATAAAATCCACTAGCTGCCACTCTCAATTAAATGTAGTTAATGAGATCTCTGTTCACCCTATAGAGAAGAGGGTTGTGTCTCCATAGTTCATTGAAAATGGAGTTAAAACATGGTTGGGATTTTAATTGGTTATTGTGGATATCATCAGGACATGTCTCCTATGATCTGTCTGGTGTATATGAGGTTCATAAAATCCAATAAAGCATTTAAACAAAATCCAATAGATGCCTGAGGCCCTGGGCTTTAATACCAGAACATGAAGCCGACATACATAGAAACGACAATTGACAGGGTATCCCTTGCTGATCTGTACATGACAAAGGAGAAGTAGCTTTCATGGCTTTATCCTCCTCCCCTAAATGTAGCAGGGCATGGCTTTATCCTATGTCAAACACGTGCAAGAGAAACAAGTTAAAGCTGTCGTGCTCCATCCTGTGCCAGAAGGAGGAAGAATCTTCTGGGAGCTGCCAAGGAGCAACTGTTTGCTTTTTGTTTTTGGGACTCACGGGACACAAATGACCTGAAGGAAGAACAGAGCTATTGAGGTGGTTCTAGCAATTGGAGGTTGAAAAGGATGGCTGCTCATAGTGACGATTAGGACTATGTTGTTTCCTACAGTTTTCTGGTCAGATATTCTTACGGCCTGGTTTTAAATGAACAAGGGAAGTTCAACCCTCGCCTCTCTGTAGAAGACTTTTTCCATAAGATGACAGAATCAAGGTAGTCTCAGCTAAAATTCCTCTTCACTTTATTTTATGCCTGGGCTCCCAGTTCATCCCCAGAAACATACTGACCTCTTTCACCAACCTCTTTCAGCAGCTTGCTGAGAGTTCCCTTCTCTTCTGCAAAGGGTGCAGGAAGAAAGCTGAACTGGGGGATCCCTGCCTGACTTTGCTTGGAAATTTATTTTTCTCCTGGTCACCAGTTGAGAGGGAACAAAAACAAAACAAAAAAGCCAACATTGCAAATTCAGCACATTTTTTCATCTCAAAGGGTCTAAAAATACTCTGGAATTATTGAGCTGAAAATCACAGTTATAATAAAGTGGAAATGATCCCATCAGGCAAGACAGGCCAGCTGTATCATTACTGTTGCTGGGCTGAATCCTCAGAGAGACCATTACACCATCAGCTGAGCAATTACAAAGACTCTAACTGCACTCCCTGCAATAACTGTCCTTAAGTGGGCACTGGCCTAACAGATTGTGCAGCAGCCAGACAAAAAACCGAGCTGAGCGGCTGGGAAGGGGGGAAGGGTGAAGATTAGACGCCTTGTAGCAATAAGTGGAGTGCTACTGTATATTGAGTATTAGAAATGTTCACTCACCTCTTTCTTGTACTGATTTCCTATGGATCCTCATATTTGGGGTTCTCCTCAAAACACTGCTTTGATCCACATGGGACAGCAGCCCCTAAGCTCCCACTTTAATCTGTATGATTATTACAAGCTTCCAAACTTTTCAGCTGTGTCTTGAGTATCGCTCCAGAGGCTGTAAGTTCCCAGAGAGCTCTACTGACTCAGGACAAAGAAGCTGCCACATTAGCAGCAGCTTGTTAGCTGGTCAGGGTAACCAGCTAAAGCAGGAACCACAAGTTACAGATGGCAGCAGCAGCACATTTCATCCTGCTGTAACTAAAAAGAACTTTCACTGTGATTAACTCAGTTGGCTCTGCTTACAGCAAAGCTAAGTTTGGCCCTTTCCCTTTTCTATGTTTCCCGCTCAGTTTTTTCTTCTGCTCTCCTTTGCTGATGGTACAAATATCCTTTGCAGCTCCTGTTAAGAAAAGCACTATCACATCAGCTTCATATCTCATCTGAAAACATCGCTTTCCTTTCTCCCTAGTTTGTGGGCTGGTTCAGTCCTGCGGTGTGATTCGGCTGCACTGTGGTAGATTGCACTTTTTGGGATTACTTTGTTTTACTTGGCATGGAGGGGGCTGCTGTGCAGCACGGGAAGGGCAGGGGAAGAGAGCTGCTGATTCATTGCAGCTGTTTAAACAATCCAATCACCTTATCCTCTCCTTTCCTTCCAAAATCCACACTCAGCATTTCAAGAGCAGCCTGGGCTCCTTCTTGCTTTTGTTTTCCTGCCCCTTAAGGCTGTGGCAGCAGCAGAAGCATGTTCTTGGGTTGTGTTTTCTCCAGCCAGTGTCCACCACTAGGTCCTCCATAATCCAAACCCACAACTCCGAATACACGTACAGCACCAGCACTCCAGCTCCCCTTAACCAGCGTTTAATGGGCACGAATTCAGTGACTGAATGCAGGATGCATTTATTGCCATGTTCAGGCTGATTTTGCAGGGGAAATAGAAAGATGTCTAGAGGGCACACCTTAGCAAAAGGTCCTGGGATTAATCGCAGTCCAAGGAATATTTTTGTCTTTTCTTGAGGGAAATTTTGGGAGACTACAGTAATTTAAATTTTGGAGGGGAAGAAAAATGTACTTGCAGGACCAGGAAGAGAAGTCATTCTTCTGCAGGTAATGGAGGAAGATTTGGCCTGCCAAAGACCAGAGACTTCACACATTTTCAGAATCAGCTTCTCCTGAGACCAGTGGAAAATTATGGTATGCATAGCATGGAGACACGCAGCATTGAATCTTAACCCAGAAGCCTAGGGAGACAAACAAAAGGACTCAGAGATAAAGATTGGTATGCATAGGATCTGGGTTCTAGAAATGCCTGCAAGAGCAGGGATTAAGGTTTATACGTAACTCCTGTGTTCCTGTGAGGTGAATTATGCACCCTTAGGTTTGGTAGCTGTTAGGAAGAGCTGGGTAACTTTGGGGCCCTGACAAAGAACAAGGAATTAAAGGAATATAAAAGGCATTTTATAGCCTGGACTAGCAATCCAGGCATGCGGACAACCACCACAGCATATTTACAGAAACTGTGGTCTAGCAGGTGATCAAACAGATTTTTAATCCCTGGATCATGGTTCTGCTCCTGGTTTGAAAAATATTGTGCAAGTTGCTGCACTGCTTTCTGTTTTCCTCTTGTCTTTTCCTTTTTCTTATTTAGCTAAAAAATGTTTGAGTAAAGTATGTTTGGATAGGACCTCCTATAGCAGCATCATGAACCTCATCAGCATCTCCAGACACCTTGGTACTAATGATAATTGAATGTATTTTCTAAAGATCGCACTGATTAGTACATTAGAGACAAAGAGGAGAGAGACTTACCAGGATGCTAGGAGACAGCTAGAAGAATAAGCATCTCTAGTACGGTGTGCAAGCTAAATTGGGATTATCAGGTTGACACACAGCATTTTTGCTTTCCCCACTGAAGGACATTATCATCTTCAGATTATGCGCAGACTGGATGGAAACAAAACACTATCAAGTGAGGCCAAAAGGAGACTTCCTACGTGTGACTGTGGTTTGGGACACACTTTCCCAAGTACTTGGCATCTTTCCTTTCTCATTAACATGAGAAGGAAAGCATGTGGAAGCTAAGTTCTGCATGGGAAACTAATGTATAGCTTTGGGGTCTGGAAGAATGAAGTTATGTGCTGGAACTACTCTCATACATGGAAGACCTCTGGAGGGAAGGCAGAAGCCAGGGAACACTGAGAACATGCTCAGCACTGCCTCTCCCTAAGGACTGGTGTCTGGATTTGATCATGAAGTGACCATTTTTTAGCAAATTGTATGCTGTACTTGTGGATGAGAGGACAGTGGTGAATATTGTTTTACCTTGAGTACAGAAATGTCTTTGACACAGTCTCCCATAGTATCCTCATTGTCAAATTAGTGAGATTCGATCTGAATAGGTGGACTATGAAGTAAGTGGAAAATAGGAGGAACCTCCAGGCTCAATGGGTTGTGTGTGATGACAAGTGGTCTCTAGGGATCAATACTGGGGACAGTATTTTTTAATGTCAAGTGTTGTCTTTGTTAATAAACTGGATTTTGGGACAGAGTGCACCTCAGCAAGTTTGTGGATGGTACCAAATTCGGATGCTAGAGGACAGGGCTGTTATTCAAAGGGACGTGGACAGGCTGGAAAAATGGGTTGAGAGAAACCTGATGGAGTTTGAAGAAAGATTCAAAGTCCTGCAGCTGGTACAGGATAATCCCATGCAAGAGCAACAGTTTGAGCATCTATACTTCAGTCAATGCCATTTGTCCTGGCCACAGCCAGGGAATTCTTTCAGTGGGCACCAGCTGGATAGAAAGAAACTCTGCAGAAAAGGGCCTGGGGATTCTAATGGAAGACAAATCTAACATGAGCCAGCAATGTACCTTCGCATCAAAGGCAGCCAACCGCGTACTGTGCTGTTAGCAAGAGTGGAGCCAGCTAGTCAGGCGTGACTGTTCTCCTCTTGTTTGGCACTGGTGAGACTACACTTGGAGTACTGTGTCAGCTTTGGGACCCCGGCAAAAGAGGGACACTGACATACAGCAGCAAGTAAAACAGAGGCCACATTAATTAAGAGGAGAGCCAGAGCATTTGACGACCAAGAAAAGGCTGAGAGAGCTGGGTTTCTTCACCATAACAGAAGAAGGTTAGGGAGATACATTATTGCTGTCTTTGATTATATAAAGGGTATCCATAGAGGAAACTGAGCTAGACTTCCCTCAGAGGTACACAGTGACAGTCCGGGAGGCAATGGACATAAATTGCAACACAAGAAATTCGAGCTAAGTATCAGGGGAAAAATATTCATAATGGGGGGGCGTATGTTGTAGCACTAGAAAAGGTTCCCCCAAAAATGGAGGAATCTCCATTCTCAGAGATATTAAAAACTTGAGTGGATACAAAGCCCTGGGTAACCTAATCAAAGTTCATTCTGCTTTGACTGGGAGGGCTGGACTGGATGACCTCCAGAGGTCCCTTTTGACATCAGTGGGTCTATGACTTTTTCCAGAAAACACGGTCTTCATCATCCTGCATTCAGGCCAGAAGCATACCTGTGTTTTGAGACTAGACTTTCTATAATACTATCTTCCTCCTAATGGTCCACCAGGAAAACCACCTTCTGAGAATACAGGAAACCTGGCCTAAGTTTCTTTCCCTGCTTTGTGGCCTGAAAGGCTCATGCATCCATGAGGCTTCCATCAGGCTCAGGAAGGCCTGGTAAACCTTTGGTTTGCTTATAGAGTTTTTTCCACCACAAACTGCAGAGATCAAAAACCAGTGCCGCAGATGACTGCTGACGCTTGATGCACATGGAACATATCCTGAGGACTCCTTGGTACTGCAGGCAAGTCAGGCTTTGCCTGACAGCATGTGGGCCAGCATCCTTGGAGGGGGCCAGGCAGAGTGGAAAGAGCTGGGCTTATTACTGCCATCAGATGACCACTGAATTTGCCTTTTTGTTTTGAATATGTGGACGAGCAGCCAGGATCCTACACATAGATCTATTCGATCTCAGTCAGCATGGGCCTAGCTGGAGATTTGAGAAACCTTTTCAAAGAATGCCATTTTTCCTGACCACAGCCTGTGGGTTTCTTTCACTAAAGTTTCTGGGCAAATAGAATGTCTCTCAGAGCAGTGATGCAGCCGGAACGGACACTGAACTAGAGCTGTTATCTCAGAACTGGCAACATTACACATTAGTATTACACATTAGTATAACAAACAGTTGATGTAAGCCAAAGGAGAACCAGGCCCTTAGACATTTTAACAGAATCACACTACTATTTTGGTAGCAGATGAATCAAAAGCAGTTCCATGTCTTATCACAAGCCTTCCCCACTTCTCTCCCACATCGCAAGAGGCTAGGCTGTTGGAGAGGGTACATACCCCACCCCTGTTTCCTACACAATTGCTACCTCACCCATCTTGCACCAGTTGTCAGGAAAAATATGTGTTTTTGTTAAAGTCAGTGAAAGCTTGACTGAGAAAGAAATTAAATTATTTCAGTTTGGATTGGTATGATCCCACCCAGTGTGGAAACAGGCATCTTGAATATAACAAACAATTTAGGATTAAATTGCACACTTGGTTCCATATGATTGACTTCCCTGGGATTGTGCTGACAGAAATGAAAACAGAACTTAACTCCTCAGATTTCAATTAAGTAGATAAGTCATTGTCTATGCCTCCCTCCTGGTTACTTTGAGAAAAAAGTCCATTATTAACTTACAAGGTTGTCAGACTTGGAATTCTACAGTTGTCAAGTTCTGTAATGTAATATACACCCAGAAAAGATATTGTCAAACCTAAATGCAGACGTGATGTGAATGAGAGGACTAGGAGTGCTCAATGCACCAAGCATGAGCCCCCTTGCTGTTGCCTCAATAACCCACCTCAAGGTACTGTTTACAATTTTATCAGCTTTTACAGTTTTATTTTGTTCCACACAAGTGCTTTGTGCAAGAGTGTGTGATATAGGCTAGTCACTCCCAGTAGCTGACCACAAGAAGCCAGGCCGTAGTAATTTGCAAGGTATGTTGCTATGAGTGTCTCAGACTGCGTGTTACCAAGGCTCTCTGTAGACTCATTTGGCCTATTTGCCTCATGTTGCAGGGCATATTTAAATTTAAATGGCAGCTAAAAGCTCAGGGTTCTGACCTAATCATCATTCAAGTATTTTTTCCATTGCTTTTCTCTTTCTGTATCTGCAGCTATAATGAATGAGCTTGCTGTGGAATGGGTTTAGGGCGTTGGGTTTTTCCCCCACCACCCTCAATACATGTGAGAAGCACCAAAGGGCAGGGAAAGAGCACGTGACTCAGCAGAAAGGGGCTTTTGTGCTCTTCACAAATAATATAGTAAATAAAGAAGCAGAATAGCACCTAGACTGTGTCAGCAGTACATTGTACTATCAAACCTAATACTTTATCCTTCACAGGAAAAGACGATATTTCAATTCCTGGTTATTAATCTGCTATAGACCAAACACAAATTTTATAAATTTTCTATGAAATGAAAATCCTTATATTCCTTGCTTTTGGAAAGCATTCATTCCAAGATTCTGAAATGCTGTTCTGAACATGTTTTCATAGTATTTCAGGATATGAGAGGAACTATGACAACTGCTGACATAAAGCTTAATAGAATAATGGAAATACTCTATTACATTTAATCACTAAGGGCACCTGCTACTTAGTACTGATTGAACCAACTTATCTTAATTTCTAGATCAAGTGTCTTCTTTTAGTGCCTTAATGAAACAGTGTGACATACAAGAAAAACTACTTTACTTTGCATATTGCCATTTAAAATGATTCAGGGGGAAAAATCAACCCAAACAAACATTTCAGTATTTTCCCTGTTTTGTAAACATCTCATTTTCCATGAAAAACCTTTTACAACAAAAGTGTCTCTTGGGCAACTTTACTCTATGCACAATGTGAGCTCATTCCTAAAAAAAAAAAAAAAATAGCTCAGTAAAGCCCAATCAGGAAGGACACTTATTTAATCTTTGGAATGTCCTGTATCAGTGCTGTTCAAGTCACCTCATGTTGATTTAAGCAGAGTAAGTGTAGGCTCCCCTTACTCCAAAGTATGAATATTCTTAATGCCATGCTGCACCAAATTAAAAATACCTGGTTTAGTTAGCACACTACATATAGTCAAGGCATTGAAACAAAGATCTAGCTTGTCAAAAGCAGGGGCATATTAGTAAGGACGTTAGTAAGCATTACTTCGAAAGTACAGGTCAGATGATAGGGGCTTTTGAGGAACTAGGGGAAGGAGGGACCCAGGCACTGGCAGCAAGGACGGAGAGAGAAAGGCGGTGCATTGGTGCCAGGAGGCTGCTGAGAAGAAAAGTGTGAGCCCTCACTGGCAGCTAGTTCAGCTACTGAACCATACTGGAAGCTCTACTTGCACAGCCCTACTTACAGGTAGGCCCCACTGAGAGTGCAGTAGCTAAAGAGCTTTCAAAATCACTGTGGATATTACACAGTTTTTCCATTTCTCTCCTCCTGTGCTGCTTCTCCCCTTTCTCAGTCAATCCCTGCAAGGGATAGCTGTTGCATTTTTCCCTCTGCTTCTCTGATCCTAGCACCATTTCCTACTCTGGTGTCTCCTCTGAGGGCTGCTATTACCATGCTCTTCCAAACCCCACCCTATTTGTACCCTTTCCTCTCAAGGCTTAATTTCCCTGACTTTGATCCTTTAATTGGCTATTTCCCGCTTTCAGCCATTATGCTGCTTCCCTGCGTGCTGGCCACCATCCCATGCTTAATCTACATTTTGAAAAAAGGGTAAAGCATAAACCAGAAACGGCACCCAGGAGCACGCAACTGTGCTGTAAGGGGACTGAGCAAGTCAGAAAAGCAGGAGCACGTATCCGTTAATGAGGAGCCTTTGCAGTCGCTATTACCTGAGGCTTTCTTATGAGCCGCAAACTTCATTGTCTTAGTGCAGTAGTTTTGCAGCTTTGCAAGATCTTGTAGCGCAGGACCGTGCCATCCACTGCTACACAAAATAATGAGATCTTCTGCAAGAAAGATTTTTGTGCATAAAGATTTTAGCCACTGGCAGTGTCCCAAAACAAAACCAAAAAAACCTAACTCAGATACTTCAGTGTACTGTAGGATAAGGCGCTAAGATCAAAATTAAACCCTTAAAAACTAATCACAGATGTGCAACAGCTAGTAAGGGAAACATTTTCTAGTATGTGGACATCTTTGAAATGTCTCATATTTTGGAGAGGGAGATGCATACAACCTGGAAGAATCTTCCTGAAATGTTGTAAATCCAGCTTCAAGTTCTTTTTCTACGTTCCAGGTGACTGTCAGACAGAACTGGAGTCTTTCTCACTTTCCTGATATGAGCTGAAATTTTAATTAAACCCAGAACACTCATAAAATATCTCCCCAGAAAACCCCAATATGTCAAAAATTCCCAGCCACTTCTAGAAAGAATTCTTAGGACTTGGAACAATTTGCTGTATGATTCTGACGTCTTCAATCCATTAAACTGGGGAGGGGGGGGAAGGCGGAGAGAGATTAACATGAGAGAGAACTGTAGTTTATAAGGTATCAGCAGGGGAGTGAAAAGGGAAGCTGAGATGAGAAGGAAAAGGGAAGGAAGAAGAAAGAAGCATGGGATGTAGAGCAGCATGGATAGCTAATTCTCTTCCTAGGACAGGCCAACAGCTAGATTTTTTCCCAAGAAGGATCAGCCCAACTCACAGCTGCTCAGAACATGAGCTGGAGGATGGGAGGGGAAGCAGGAAAAATAGCAGTTCACTGCCAAGCAGAAATTGCACTGGAAACAGGCGCCTGGGAACATGTAAGATGGGATTTGCAGGCACAGCTATGCAAGATGGAGAAAGAAGCCATATTCTATAGGGTAGGAAAGGCCACTGAAGAGAGCTCAGGTGTCCAGTGTGATCTTCTCTCTTCAGCATTAATTCCCACAATTTGGAGAAGAAAAAAGAAAATTGCAATAAAATTCACTGTTATTTTTATAGCAGCATCTACTCTGTTGTTGCTTACCCTCACAGTTTCAAGTCTCCCTGACCATCAGGTGCATGCTAGCCCTTCATTGCACTTGGGTAGTGACCCAGCTCCAAACCCACAACCTATTTGCTGCCAGAAAGCACATTCCCAGGGCATGTTCTCCCATTGCAACAGATCTTCTGGACAGTAGATTTCATGGATCTGTTAACCATGTGGATTTCTAGTTGGGGCCATGTACAAACACAGACCGTTCATCATTCAAGACTTGCTTGCTGTCATGATATCACAGTCTGGGACTGATATTTCGGGTAATAGAATCAGCCAGAAGGAGCAATAACTTAGTTTTTCTCACATTTTGTATATACAGGAAGAATTTACATTATAAACACTGAAGTTCAAAAAGAGAACTAGTCAAGTTACTTTAAGAGACATTTCTAAGTGAAAACATGGGGTTTCAAAACTTTAAGAAGAAAAGAAATACTTGTAGGAAAGTTAATAATAACAAAAATTTTCAAAAAGCAGGTAAAATTCCCAGCTTCCTTTTTTCCCTTTCTAGTAAGAAACAATGGAAGCGAGAATAAAAAACCAAGACAAATTTTTAAAAGCAAAAATTCATGTTTAACTTTGAAATTGAATTCTGATTCAAAAACAAAACTATCATAATATTTTAGAAAAATATATTAATGCTTTGTTTATGAAACAACATTTTCTGAAAAAACAGTATGAACAAAACATGCAAAAAGTAACAACTTTGTAGACAAGGTATGAATTTTTCAGATAGTGACACTATTTTTTATTTTCAATTTCAAAGTCCAGCAGTGGAGATGAAACAAGAAATTTTCCCCAGAGAAACACGTAACATTGAAGTGCACAAGGTGAGAACTGTTTATAGTCACGGAGATGGACACCAGCTTTGTGATAGTGTTAGAAGACAACTGGTGGCATTCTGTAAAAAGGATTTTAAGTTCTGTTTATCTAAACTGACAGCAGTTAGAAGTACATTTCATCCTTATCTATCAACTGTAAAGCTGATCTAACTGGATAGGAGACCATTTTTATGGAGCAATGCTGCCCACAGTTGTACTTACACAAGCAAATGCTAATGGCCTTCCAGACATTACAGACTTCATGTTGCCTGAACAACATGCAGGCATTTGTGATAGTGCAAACTGCATGTGGAATGTTTTTCGATCCAGAATGGCAGCAGTTCACATTTTCTTGCACATCTTCAGAAGAAAGGAGTCCACAGGGTCAGGACAACAAAGAATTAAACACAGCATGTCTGAGACAGGAAGAGTGCAATCATTATGAGTTACAACGTTGTCAGGATTAACATGTCTCTAACAAAAAGTGAAAAGGAATCTCAAGCCATTAAACTGTCTGGCTCCTAGTTATTATATTTGATCCATAAACAGTACCTTCAACAGTACAGTGCCCTCTAGCACTCTAATAAAGTATTAACCACTAGTTAACACTTATCTTCCAAATTGCTACTTAGAAGACTCTTTAAGTCCTCCCATCCAAATACCTATCAAGAAAGAACATTCAATCTGAAATGGCTGCAGCCCCATTTTGAATCAATGTTTTACTGTCTTGAAATTTTTTAACTCTTCTTCATCCCCAGGGGAAACAAAACTATCACTCATATTTTACTGGTTTCTAAATGAAAGTTTTGATTAAGCTTCCCCTTGAGTTTTCAACAGCTCCTTATGACAATGCAGGTTGCTCCCTGAACCAGAAATGGCAGTAACTGAGAAGGGGGATCTCAGTTTAAGAGGCCATCTTTTTGAAACGTGGCTAGGAACAAAGGAACTAGATAAGAAAATTAGTGGAGCAATTTACATTGTATAATAGGATTAGCCATTGCTGATAGTAATAGGTGGATATGTAGACTATATTAGATTACAGTTACATGAGTCAGGAGCTGCTGTGCTACTCCCCGTGTCCAAATGCAGTTTGACTGAATGAACTAGACTCTGCTGAGCATTGGCCAAGTGGAGCTAATTTACCGGAGCAGGATGAATCTGAGCTGCTTTGATCCCAGATCACTAGACTTGAAGATGACAAAGCCTGATGTGATTATCCTGTAGATGGGGACCAGAGCATGGCATGGTAAAATAATTTTAATGATACAAGTTCTGTCTTAAGATGTGTGGAATAGTGGCCCACAGATAGATGCCCCCACTGTTAAGTGGTCCCAACAGCTACGAGGGAGATATTGTCAGAAAATAAGTTAGAATACAGCTGTGTACCTACTGAAGGCATCAGACAAATTTCAGTAGGTGCCACCTTTTCAAGAGGAACAGGGAAAAAGCACAGAAATCCCAAAGGCCTTTGGTATGTAGGCCTATATAACAAGGCCAGGGCAAGGAGGCACCAAGTAGGGAACATATATGCTCATGCTCTGCTGACTTCTGCTGCCCAGGGGAACAGCTGAGGGTCTGCAGCAGTGCGGGTACGGTAAGACAAGTGGGTTTGGTGAACTGGGAGGTATCTCAAGTGCCTGGATATCTTGCCATGGCTTTGTTAGCAATATTACACAGGTGCAATATTCACTACATAATAAATTTTCTTCTTCACAGATGTGCTTCTAACTGCTTCTTGAGTTGCTAGTCCTACAGCTTCTGTAGGGAATTGAAAACTTCTTCCAAGCTCACGTTTTTGGTATTTAGACCTTCCTTGTAGACACAAGAATGGCCTTCTAATTGCACTCACCCAGAACAACTTGCCCAGTTTCTGCTGCATGGAGGGGCTACAGAGACAGAGGAGATCCTCTGCCTTTCCCCAAGAAGTTATTTTAGCAAGTTTTATCAGCCTGTGCCTTTGAGATCCTGTCAGTACTTCTCCCCAGTCCTGTTTTGACTATAGAGGACAATCCCTCAATGACCAAAGGGGAATGGATGAGACAGTGTACAGAAACAGGAGACCCTTTTCCCCTTCTTTATTTCTAATATCTATGATATGGATGTCATGCACAGCAGATTACATCTATGCCTAAAAGCAACAGGCCACTCAAGGGAAATTGCACTAATTAAGTATACAGGCTGATTGCTGTCTCATTTAGTTCCTGTCTGTTTGGCCCTGGAAGAGGACACAAAGAAGGGATTGTGGAGACTTCAAGAAACATGGATGAGTTTTTCCCACAGTTTAGGATACTTACATGTTGGGAAGTTGGGGGTCAGTTTGGTTGGTGTACTCTTCCTTCCTTACTGGCTTTATCTTAGAAGTCAGGACCTATTACTGTAAGCAAAGCTCATTCAGTCAGTATGGTGGGCACTCTGCAGTCAAGGGAATCTCTGGCCAATGAGTCGTCAGTCATCTGCACTCAGCAAACTGCTCCATTTTCTGACTACAAAACGACCCACAGATTGCTCCAGCGGTGCTAGCATCTGAATCCGGGGGATTAGGTGGAATGCAGAATGTGGCAAGAGCTTTGGAAGCAAGAAAGGGAATCACAGCCAGAAAATCCCTCCTCACACGGTGTCCCTGTATCTCCTCCAGTGGCCTGTAACAGGGTTTTATTCCAGCCTCTGTTTTCAGTCTCTTTGGTCAGATAATAAAGGAGCAGATGGAAAACACTATCCTAAAGGCTGTGGTAAAACAAGCTCAGCCCAGCACACATGGAATATCACCAGAGTAGTCCCTATTGCTTGCTGGAAGCGTGATAAAGGCTTCTCTCAGATGAACTGAAAGATCTCTGAAGTGTTGTCAGCACTACTGATTACACTGGAAATAAAAACTATAAAGATGTTCTATTTGAAAATACTCTGTGTGGTGCAGAACTCTGTGATACATGTCCAGAGCAATGTGAGACACTGTACCTATTGTATGGTTTGGATCTGTATAAATCACAGAATCATGGAATTTTCAGAGTTGGAAGGGACCTCTAGAGATCATCTAGTCCAACTCCCCTGCTGACGCAGGAATGCCTAGAGCACATTACTCAGGACTGCATCCAGGTGAGTCTTGAAAATCTCCAGGGAAGGGGACTCCACAACCTCCCAGCCTGTTCCAGTGCTCTGTCACCCTAACTGTAAAGAAGTTTTTTCTTATGTTTGAATGGAACTTCCTATGTTCCAACTTGTGCCCGTTGCCCCTCGTCCAGTCACTGGGAACCACTGAAAAGAGTCTGCCTCCATCCTCCTTCAACCCACCCTTTAGATACTTCTAAGCAAGAATAAGGTCTCCCCTCAGCCTTCTCTTCTCCAGGCTAAAGAGTCCCAGCTCTCTCAGCCTTTCCTCATAAGGGAGGTGCTCCAGTCCCCCAGTCATCTTTGTTGCCCTACACTGGACTCTCTCCAGTAGTTCCTTGTCTTTCTTGAGCTGGGGAGCCCAGAACTGGACACAGTATTCCAGTTGTGGCCTCACCAGTGCCGAGTAGAGT
>VFFE01005645.1:0-19938 GCA_008921705.1 Burhinus oedicnemus
ATTTCTTTTTTCAAAAAAAAAAAAAAAAAAAGCAGCCCTCTGCATTTAGGTTGACCCAATGTGCTCAGTTTTTACTCCAGTGTCTTAGCAATGAAGTAATGAAGCCTTAATGTGTCTCCACACGTAAAGTAAGTCGCCTTACACAACAAGGACTAACGCAAGCACAGGGAACTAGTAATATTTAGCTCAAGTGCCACGACAGCGATGTATGCATTCAGTCACTCAGACCTCTTCTTTGACAACATGGAGGGAAGGTGTTCTCTCCATTTTAGAGGGAAATAGAACAGGTTGGTGAGCCTCTAGTTCAACTTCCCCTACAGCTTTGAGTAACACTGAAGTTAGGCCTTGGGCAAAGTGTCCATCCAGCATGTCAGCACGAACAGTCCCATGATAAATTGTTACACTTTAGGGAAACACAGAAGGAGAAGCCCATAAACACCACCTTCCCCCGATCCCACCCCCCACCTTGGCAACTTCTGCCTTATCTACTCCTCAAAGCCAAACACAGATCAGAAGGGGGAGACAAAGAATCTTTAAACACATTTTTTCCCACAGTTCAATCTAAAACAAGTCAGAAAACAAGACGGAATATCCAGGAGAGCAGCCAGTTCCTAAAGCAATCCTAGCAGGCTCTGCGACTGCCACAGTTTACACAGAAGAGATGCAGTTTGTCTGCCGCTGCAACACAGGACGAAGAATCATGTGTGTCAAAGGCAACATTGGTACACTTGTAAAAATTAAAGCTTTGGTCTTTGCAGAGGTGGACAGATCTACCATTCTGCAATGATTATGCCAACGTTACAGATACACAGAATACCACTGTATTTTGCACAAAGAAGCCAGAATTCATATGCCTATCTTGGATACCCCTTCATCCCACTCACTTGGTAAACCAGCTCTGAGCTGGGATGGAAAGCCTACTCACATGATCATGCCGATATTCCATCTGACAGACAGATGCTCGCCGGTCACATCCTGGGACAGCAATCAGTGGTCGACAGACATTTATGTAATACTTCTTGCGTTCGCTTGGTCTTGAATTATCCATAGCATACCAGTTTTCACCTCTCTTCTCAGATTTTGCTAAGCTGAGCAGGAAGAGAAAGTCTACGCTAAGAACACACATTCTCCATAGATTCTCTCTAGCTTTCTCTGGCAGTTTCAAGAAACAGAGCAACCGTAAGGCATTTCAGAATAACTTTTTCCCCTCATTTTCAAGTGTTACAATTAAAAATACTCCTAGGAAGTAGAGCACAGTTGAAAAAGTGGTACGTTTCTATTAAGCAAAACCATCCAAAAAAGTCAACTTGTATCTTTAGGAGGCAAGTCAATATATTAGAGGGAAATACTGTCTTCATTTCGAGATACGCACAGTTAAGATTGTCCAACAGATGAAGCTTCAGTTGCTGCCTACACAGGAAACCAACTTCATCCAGTGCTAAGCTATCAGCCAGAACACTAAACTAGAATAGCCAAGTTATGTTGTATATGTTACTCTCCTACCTTGACAAGTCATATTGGTCCATGGTATTGGGATCAGTCACAACACATTCCAGTGGCATTTCAGGACAAGCATATTCAGTGTACCACCTGAAGTTGTAGGTATAGTTATCTTCTACCTAAAAACAGCGGAATAGGTCAGTGAGGCTTTCCACACAGAATACTTTGTGACTCACAGCTATTCCTTTATACATTAAGCTTGTTATTTTCCCTTGGTTTCGGGATATACCTTCTCAGACTGGTTTGTGTAGGTCTGTTTTGTTGTAGATCTTGTCATTCGCTGTGTCATCAAAAATACTCTTCCCAAAAAATAACAGAACAAGAGCAACTAGAGCAATGTAACTGCTCTCTGCTGTGCTCCAGGGGACACAGTCCTACCACTTGTTAACTTCTCAGCCAGTTTGTTTTTTTCAGCTACAAATACAAGATGTTCAAAAGCACTAGTAAATACACAGCCCAGAGACTAGAGAAGAGTGAAGTAAGAACCTGGATCCAGGTGAACAGCTTACTGTTCAGTGGTGAAGACAAGCTTTATGGCTGCAACAAAAGGCAGATATACCAAAGAAATAACTGTTTCTCTTGGTCTGTTTCATAGATAGTGGATATTTCCAGCCATGAATCTGTGCTTCCACTGGCCTAGCAGCAATTATCATCAGGAATTTGTGATGGAGATCTTTCCCTTCTTCATACAGAACTTCTTACCTGATATTCAGGCTGACCTATTCCAGCCTGATGGTCACACAGGAAAGTTATAAGGGTAGATCGCTGTGTTTTCTTCTCATCATTGTATGCTGTACCATTTTTGTACGTCAACTGAATCAGACCATCATAATATGAAAGTTTGGAACTGGGTAGTCCAAGACTCCAAAAGTGATCCTTACTAGAAAAGAAAAAGTGGGCTTTGATAATGAACAAAATTAATTCTTTCTCTCCTTAAGAGAAGTCTTACACATAGTAAACACACAGGTAAGTTTATAGAAGACACTATAGTAAGACAAAAGAATTAAGTAAGGTTGCCTAAATAAAAGTGAGCTAGGATGAACAGAATGTTGCCAAAAGGAAACTTAAAACATGAACATGTGTCCTTCTTTGGAAAGAAAAGGAAGTTGTACCTTGCTTAGATATCTAGAAAATTTTAACATACCCTTCTCCAGAGAAGTGAGAAATATCAAGTATTCATTCTCCAGAGTAGAATTCAAACTGCAGACACCCTAATGCTGGGCTCAAACTAGTTCCATACAAATACATGTGGACAGTGAAGACCTAGCACGGCATAACAGCCAATCTTCTCACTCAGGGAACAAAGCTGCCTTCACATGCTCTTAGATCGGGACCAGCTTTGGTTCAGGGGTGTTTCTTTACTCTGACTTAACACTGGCTCTATCACACCTAGCCTGACCATCTCCCCCTGAAGCATGTTTTTAGTGTCTGCAGTGAACTCTCTTCGGCTGCAGAATAACTCAGATAGAACCTGAAGCGTATAGATACTAGGTCAGCCTGTTGCCAGAGATGTGGTACAGTACAAACACATGCAGCTGTACTTGAGTTGGCTCTATCTCAGACATAGCTTGTAGAAGATTACAGCAATGATGCTGTTAGAGTAGCAGTACACAGTGGGAGTGGGCCTGGGCAGCACCTTTAGCAATGGAAATACAGTGCAACACCCAAGCTCCGAGTTCCACCTCTGCATAAAGCAGCTACTAGTCATCCCAAACGCAGTAGTGCTTCTTTAGGCCAGCTCTTGGAATCCAGCTGACCCTGAATCCAAATTGTGGGTTGGCTTAATACAGCTGCAGCAGTTAAACTACAGCTTACAGTCCCTATGGGAAACATAAGGGGGAGCAATGGACACACTCAATCTCAAAAAACTATCTTAAGCAAGATTATATGTGTATGTGTGCAATTTGCTTGAAAGAGCTGGCAGTATAATTACTGCACTACCAAATAATATTTTACATGCAAATTACCTGAATCTATCACAGGCAAGACTAATTATTTTACATGCAAATTGTTCACTGTTACACACAGACAACACATCATGCAACAAGAGATCTACTACAGACAACAGAACTAGTTACTCACCTTTGTGTTACTTGGCATGCTGCTGATTTTGTGTGACACAACTCATCAGGCACACTGCCACAGATGTTTATGTAAAACAAGTATTCAGTAGTATTAACTATGTAGTGCCCATTTCTCTTGGCCAGAGGTGATAAATCAAAAGAGAAGCCTAATTGGGAAGGAATAAACTTCATCAGTTTAATTTTTTTTTCCTGCCATCTCTCACAGGTTTTGATTCTACCAGTCACACAGCTAGTTCATTTCCCCCTGAGTAAGTCTTCTTCCATGTAATTATTGTTCAGAAACAATTTGGACATACTAAAAGCATGTTTCTTATACAGAGATATTTACTACAGTAAAATGTGCATTACACCTATTTTCCTCCACATGCACTAGGGGAATATTAAGGTCATGCTGTTCTGATCTTTCACACACACGTGCTTAAAACTGTTGTGCTCAAATATTGTAGGTGCTTAGACTTAGGCTGAAGTCGCTTTGTTCTTGTGCGTCAAAAAGACTCAGTGTTGTCACACATGTTCTATCCCTCACGACCTTTCAATTTGCTGAACATAAATACATACCTGCCTGAGGATCAGAGACTTGACAGTTATCTCCTTCAGTTTTAGACAGGACACACGCAGCAGCAGTATACCAATCAAATGCATATGAACATACACCCTCAGACATCAAGATTGGAGCACTTTCTAGATCACCTGGTATCACAAGAGCAGTGTGTTACACATACAGTCAGGCTGCCAAAAGGAACTATGAATTTAAGCCTCCGAACACTAACTCCTCCCCAACAGCAGACCAAGATTAACTGTTAAAGTACCTCTCCTCTGAAAATGAGGATTAAATAGAACCAAAATTCCTTGCACAAATTCTTTGCATCCTCCTCCCCAGAATAAAAGTCCAGCCCAGAGGTGAAGATGCATTGCTCAGTCTGTTTTTCAAAAAAATAAATAAATAAATAAAAATGCTTGCTTTGATACACAAACCTGGTGTTTTGCTACAAAGCAACAGCTTTATTAGGAAGTAGTGCATAACCTGATCCTAACAGCCAGCACACTTGGAGGATTCAGCTTCCTCAGGCTGAGGTAGAGGAATACAGGTTTTGTGTTTCCCTGGGAGATGGTTAAACTAATGGGCTATTATATGGAGATGAACAACATTTAACAATTTCTGCAAATGCTTCTGCTTTTTGTAAACTGCAAACAGTTTAGACACAAAACATACTTATTGGAAAAGAAGGCTGAAGTATCTGATCTCAGTTCAGAACCAGTCTTTCCCATCAAGAAAATCTAGGGATAGAAAGTGCTTTGTATAGCTTCAAGGTATTTGTGGAGCTTTAAACACAAACATACTTTCACCATGTTTGGAAGAATCTTAGTTCAAGAGACTTACTCAAGGGTCTTTAAAGAGTACTTGTACAAAAGGTGAGCGGACCTAAATACCTGCAATTACATTGCTATCATCCTAGTAAATAAATCACAATGTTTCAGCTTTTGCATAGAAGGAAATAAAAGATAAAGGCACATGTTAATATTTAACACTCATGCCTGGGCATATTAAGTGACCTCCAGTTTTTAACTGGACAGAGAATAGGGTGTGGATATTCTCACCTGGTCTGCACAGTAGTGTGATGACAGTTTTGATTTTTTTGTTAACACCACAGCTGTCTCCATTTGAATAGGTAAGTTGAATATTTTCTCCAACCTTTTTAGGAGAAGATACAAATGTTCCAAGATTCTTACTCTTGTTTTGTTTATCTGTAAAGATAATAAAGACAGTAAACAGATCACTTTTGTTTCCCTGGAAAGAAGTGAAGTTTACACTATTAAGAGAATATTAACTAGCCAAATGAAAAGTCTTGAGAAAGTATGTGGTTAAGAGTTTGTTTTTAACCTCACCAAAACCATGCTACAAAGCCTGGAGGAGAGTAATACCATTCTTTAGTTATAAAATGCTACTTGCATCATTTCTTCTAAGCTCTTTGGAAGCACAAGAGAAATGCGCTCCTAACTTTTTTTTCCCCCCTCAAATAACTGAAGGCACTCAGGGCAGCCAGCTCCATTTGCAGAGAAAGTGCCAAGCCTTCAGAGCCTTTTAAAAAAACAAAAACAAAACACAACCAAAAAGACTCACCTACAGAGCAAATAGCAGCATCATCTGGGCAGGTGGAAGCTCCTCCTCTCTTCAGCACTTTATGGCAGACATTGATGTAATAATGCTTCCTCCCTACCTCCAAAAAGCTGCTGTCCACAGCTTCCCAGTTCTGGGCTAGCTCTGAAATACAGGAGGTGATTAAGGACAAGTCACCTGGCTTAATTGTTCTGCCTCTCCATGCCAAAATGCCTTTTATCACAAAAAAGGACCCACGTTTAAAACCACTTAGGATGACAGCAACGAAGGCAGTCATGGATATGGCTACTTTCATAAGGCACTCAATCCTTTTGGGATGGGGGAAGTGAATGCCAGTACCCCACAAATTCACTAAGAAAAGCAAAAGCTGATTAATGTTCAGCTAAAGAACTGCATGTGAACTCAGGACAAAAGTAACTGAAAGCTAGCTTTCATTGCCATACCTGAACTGCGGATCAGAGGTGACAAGTCATAGTGTTTTTTCTTATCAGCAACTCGGCAAAGAAGATCTTCTTTCTCTTTAACACATGCATATTTTGTATCCCAAGTAAAAAAATACGTGCAGTCCACTTCACCAGTAAACACTGGAGTTCCTCTACCATCATTGCCTTAACATTGAAGATGGATAACAGATGTTAGGTTTCCAGTGGGGGACAGGCAGAAAAACAAGGAGACTTGAGGACTAGCAATAAGCAAGGAAGATAAAAATTCTTTTGCTGCACAGGACTTGTTTGTGGTTTGGGTTTTTTGAGGGTTGTTTTTTTATTTTTATTTTTTACTGTTGGCTAAGAAACAAGGCTATTTTACACCTCAATATTCTTGATCACCAATGTAAATTTAGAATAGCAGTGCTACTGCACAGCACAAAACTATCCTGCCAGCCACAGAAATTTGTGCTTACTCTAACAGTATTTATTCCTTGTGTTAGCTGTGGCTCAAAGCATGCATGCCTTTGAACGTAAGGTCTACTGGCAAGCACAGAAGTCAAACCCTGAGCAGAGTCATCGTAGTTTGTTAAACTCACCTGCTGTTTCATTGCACTCAAAGTTTATGACAGTCATTCTCTGAAAGCCGGAACTACACGCATCCCCATTCGGATAAATTAAAGTGAGATCTCCATCAGAATATCTGAGTAAAAAGTCAGTTTTAGATAGAAACATGGGATCAGACAGTCACACAGTGTTCTTCACTTAACAGAAGCCACACTCTTGTTTATTTAATAATAATTGACTCACTCAAAGGGAGAACAAATGCTTGTTCAACGTTAATACTGACATTTCTACTGCAACAAAGACTTGCATCCGCTGATTTTTCTGGTTACTTTTCATGAATTTTTATGAAGTTTAAAGAATGCTCTAAAGCTATTCCAGCTTTGAATAGAATAGAATATTTGTGCTTTCAGTCAGAATAGACTACTTCAGTTGCAAGGGACCTACAACAATCATTTAGTCCAAGTGCCTGACCAACTCAGGGCTGCTCAAAAGTTAAAGCATGTTATTAAGGGCATTGTCTAAATGTCTTTTAAATGCTGACAGGCTTGGGGCAGACAACTCCTCTAGGCAACTTGTTTCAGTGTTCGACCACGCTCTCAGTAAAGAACTGCTTCTTAATGTCTGGCCTAAACCTCCCTCAGCACAGCTTTGAACTATTCCCACACATCATATCACTGGATACCAGGAAGAAGAGCTCAGCTCTGTTCCCATTAGTTTATTGCATAGCTATTTTTGCAGGTGGAAGAAGTCATACTTCCTGGAAGATCACTCCAGCAAGTCCGTCACACGCTTACAGACAGAATGGAAGACAATATCTAGGTGAATAAACTCTGCTTTGCAATCTCATGCAAACTATTGTCCCAGTATGCCACTTAGGTATCCTGAAGTTCTTTAAAAAAAAAAAAATATCACAAAATCCTGGACTTACTAGTTTCGGATATGATTAATGCATGCTCTGGCAAAGGAACCAGAAATGCCCTCTTGTTGAGGACAGCTTCTAAAACATCCAATCCTCATGCCGTTTTACATGCAAAACTCAAGGAGGGCAAGAGGTGACAGCACAATCTGCAATTCTGAACAAAGTTGATGAAAGTTTCTTCCCTGTCTAGGCAATGGCCTCTACCAACCCCATCTGCTCCTTGGTTTCCTAATGCTATCCTGGTATGCTGTTAATGTTTTTCTATACAAAACTGAGCAAAACCACTTGCGTTTTGTATCAAATATTGCTTACATGACAAATCAGGGCATTAAATTAGGAAACAAAGATCATTCATTCAGACAAGTTAACAGGGCTAGAGAGCCTTTACACACCTTAGGGTTTGGTTCTCAAATCTTCCTGCCACTTTTTGCTGGTTATTTGAAGATTTTACTTGACAAGATGAAGTGTATCCTGTGCTGTCCTTGCAGTTACCTGCATTTGTTTTCCCGCATATATTCAAGTAATAATAATACTCCTCTTTGTCATCTTTGGCGAAATATGGTGTGACATAATCTGAATGAATAAGAAAAAAAAGCGTTCTAAACCACAGCAAAACAGAGGCAAAAACCCAAATATCTACAGAGGACATTCTTCCTGTCTCTGGATATGGAACTGGAAAACTGGCTAGTCACACCACAAAAGAAAAATCATGAACTTACCTGGAAGTTGAGTAAGTGGTCTTAAATCAATGGAGATATCATGTTGCTCATTAGTTAGAAGACAGCTCCTACTCTCCAGGTAATCCCTGTGACAGGCATACTCAGTAACCCACTCAATTTCGTATCGGCAATTTGTTTTTGCCGTGAGTTTGGGACCTGCACTCTGATACAGAAGTGAACAGAATTTAAATTATAAGTACAGATACTTATTAGAAATATAATCTTTAAAGCAACAGTATCACATTCATTTAGGGTCAGTAATGACTAACTTCACCTGTAAATTGCTTAACAGCTGCAAACATTGTCTCTTGTCTCTCAGAAACAGGTGTTGAGAAGAAAATAAAAACAGCTCTTATTAATGATGTGGCAAACTAGAAGTCTAAACAGAGGTAAAGTATCAGGCATTAGCAGAAGGTCAGCAGCAGTAACAGTACGTTAAAAGGCACTTTTCCTTAAGGTGTTGGCAAAAGCAGAGATATGTGAGCCCAAATTGCTAAGCACAGCTTGGATCATGTTTGCCTCATCTGAGTCCTCAAAGAAGGGAGCAGAGATCAAGTGTTTTCCGAAGGCAAAGCAGCCTCTTAGACACTGGTGTTTTAGCAACTTTGATTCAGTCTTGGTTTGGACTGAGGGAAAGAAGTTTGAGAATTCTTTAGCCAACACTTCCGTCAAATGCATTTTCTGTAGTGAAATATTTTCACATCTCTAGCATAAGGGGCAGTCTTGTTTTTCCACACTCTGAAGTGAAACATTAGAAGCTCACCATGTTTCATAAATCTGTATTTCTGCCACCCACTAAAACAGGCAGATACGCAGGTAAAGTATCAGGTAAGTTATAAGCACAAGTAACACTACCAATACTATTCATACTACATGTGTGCACAGCTGTAGTGAGGTATTACAAAGTGACAGTAGAGAAAGGCCTATGGTTTGTTTCTGCAGCAATGAGGATGAAGCATGGTACCTATCTAGGCCAGATGACAGACAAAACATTAAACCAAAAGTTAGCCAGACAAGAGTTCCTCCTTCACTAATCTGCAACGAAAAGCATCACAATATGAAATGGCAGAGCATTAGCAATAGCCACTCTGGCCCAGTTTAAGGAGTGTGGGTGGCTGGCATCACATCAAAGTGATCATCATACTGCGCTGAAGCTAGGCTAAAACACTGTCCTGCAAAAACTGAGTTGCTGCTTAACACTACAGATTTTACTTTAAGGTAACAGGAGTTCATGAGCTCACTTAGCAAATGATAGACTTTTGCCATGCAGTGACACTTGCTAGCTATTTTTCTCCCTAAGGAAGGCCAGGTTAATAAAGAAACAAGTTACATACAATAGTTGTAAGCATGCCCAGCCTGACTGATGACAGAAGAGTGCTCATCAGCAGGCAGAGCTCTGGGCCAAGAATTAACACTGTACTAATGGTCCTATTCTCAGAGGAAAGCTTTGAACCCAGCAAAGGACAAAAATTCACCAAAACAAGAAAGAACACACCCCGGGAAAATCTTATTTAAGTTCTGGTTTCTCTTATACTCTCCAAAAAGTCTTCTTGAATTTAGATTCCTATGTTCTTCCCAAGCTAGAAACCAGGAGGATTTCTGTTCCCTTCAGCCTTCAATAAAAATTAAAGATAATGCACACAAAAGTTAAAGAACAACTGTTTAACGTAAACTAAAACAGCAAAGTTACCTCTTCTCCCCTCTTTGATGGGCACACAAAAGTGATCGTCACTGCTGGGTTATGGCCTAGGCAGAAGTCTGGCTTCTCTTCATCACTGTATATTCTCTCATAACTCAATACCAGCCTAGAAACAGAAAATGGCAAGCCAAAAATACAATTAAGGCATACCAAAGTAGCCCTGCTCCTGAAAGATACTTTTATGGAGGTCTTTATTCCTTTAATCTTACAGTTAACCAAAATAAAGATTAAGACAGTCCCAGCAAAACTACTTAATACAGCATCTGCTTGCACCTCAGTAAGGACTCTGCTCAATGCCTTGTGACCCATACCATAGCAGGAACTTGGCTGATAGTTCCAAGAACACTCTAGCTTTGTTCTCAAACTCCTGGAGAGCAGATGTGATAGGCACTCTTGCAACTTTTGGAAGTAATAAGCACTCATGTTTTACCACATTCCTATACTTTACCACCTCCATATGCATAATCTCTTTCCATTCTGCCCCCAGAATTAAGAGCAAGATGAACTCATTAGCAAATTGACAGAAGCAAGGCAACTGGGACAGATCAAACAAGACAGGAGTAGGAGAATGAAACATGGTAACTATCTGACAGCGACAGACAAATGGCAAGATGACTTGGAAGAGAAAATAAGGAGATCAACACAACTTCCCAGCTAAGCGCTACTGTTCTATACAATCTAACAGGCAGAAAACAACAGCTCACAGAGAGGCCTGGCTTCAGGTTAGCCACACCTCTAACTGGCCTGGACAGACAGACAGTCATCTTACTCTCTTCCCAGGCCACCCTAGGCTGATTGAGCACATACAATGAATTTCCCTCAAGCAATGAAGAGCTCTTCAATCCTAGCAGAGATAAGATAAAGCTTTCTCACCAAGCACTTTTATAGACTACTAGTTGCACTTCAGTATGAGAAGAAGCTCGCACTTCCTCAGATGTAAGCTTCTGCCTCGGTATAGAACACCTCACACACTTGTTTCATGCTGTGGAAAAACCCTGCAACGAAGACCTAAACTTCATTTGTAAATCAAAAGAAAACCCACAACTCTATCACTGAAATAACCCTGTTATTAACCTGGTTTATTCCACTTGTTTTCTTCAGCTTGCATCTGAGGTAAAAAGAGTACTGCAGGAGTCAGCAGGGTGCTATTGACCCTACAGACAAGGTAAGCAGGCTCAGATGACCTGAAGCTCAGAAAGATTAGCATGTTAAGTAAGTCCCCTGAGCCACATTGGGTTGTTTGGGTGGGTTTTCTTGGTGTGGGGTTTTTTGTTGTTTTTTGGGGGGACAGTTTGTTTGGGTTTTTTTTTGTTGTTGGGGTTTTTTTGGTGTTTTTGTTTGATTGGTTGGTTGGGTTTTTTTCCTTCCAAGCTACACTTCCAGCACCAAAGGCAGCAAACAACGGAGGCAGCATCAAGGAAACAATTTCTCTTTGTCTCAGCTCTGCCACCACCAGGAACAATAAGCCTTGCATTGCTTATCTATTTCTTCTACTAAGAACTTATTAATGCAAAAAGACAGAAGGGCAACATCCATCAACTTGTAAAGTACTCCTGAGCAGTAGAGTGAGCCAAATATAGTGCCTAAACCCACAGAGCGCCAAGTGCGTTTACCCTGTGGGCCCTCAGACAGTAGGCAGATGGGGTCAAATCTCACTCTTCTGCTTGTGGGCAGAGAGCAGCCATCATCCCTTGCTTCCGAGTTCTGCACTTCTGTAAAAAGGAGTCTCTCACAATGAAGAAGAAAATTTGATCCATTATGGCAGTACAACAGGATGCTATGAAGACTATGCCCTGCCAGTATTTGAAGAAATTATTTCTGCCAATGTTTCAAAATTGAAGTGGTATTGATGTTAAGTTTCAGAAGACTCATCTGTTACCAAGACTGCTTTTTCCAGCCCAGATGTCCGAGACGTGTTGACAGAAGTATGACCACAAAAATTACATACCTGTCTTTGTCATGAAGTTTCAGCTGTTCCTGTGGGTGGCCAACATCATACACCTGACCCTTGTGTAACAAGCAAGCAGCACTGCCAGCTGGGCAGTTTCTGGTCTCTCCACTTGAACTTCCTGTTATAGAATACAGAACACAGAATATAGGACTCAGTTTCTAAGCCCTGCTCTACCTGAAGTATCTTGCCATTTATCTATGGGCTCACTTACCATTCATTGCTTTACGCTTTCCTAAAAATACATTTAAAACAGGTTACATTAAAATGACAAACTGGCAAGACAAAACCTGAAGTGCTTGTGATACAGGGGCAAGTTCATGCTGCCCTGGTTTTGGATAGCAAATTCATCCTTCCTGCTGTAGCTAGCTAGTTTCCAGTTGCTAGTACAGCTGCTGAATGGATAGGTCTGAGAACTTCTAGAAGTGTGCCAAGTAATTTCCACCACCCCCCCCCAACCCCAAAATGATCACAGAACAGTAGGAGCTGGAAGAGACCTTCAGATATCATCTTGTCCAATCCCCCTGCCAAAGCAGGTTCACCTAGAGCAGGCTGGACAGGAATGCATCCAGGTGGGTTTTGAATATCTCCAGAGAAGGAGAATCCACAACCTTTTCGGGCAGCCTGTTCCAGTGCTCCGTCACCCTTAAAGTAAAGAAGTTTTTCCTCATGTTCAGAGAGAATTTCCTGTGTTGCAGCTTGTGCCCATTGCCCCTTGTGCTGTCACTGGGCACCGCTGAAAAGAGTCTGACCCTCATCCTCTTGACACCCATCCTTTAGATATTTATAAGCACTGATGAGGATCCCCTCTCAGTCTTCTCTTCTCCAGACTAAAAAGACCCAGGTTTCTCAGCCTTTCCTCATAACAGAGGTGCTCCATTCCCTTCATCATCTTTGTAGCCCTCTGCTGGACTCTTTCCAGTAGTTCCTTGTCTTTCCTGAACCAGGGGGCCCAGAACTGGACACAGTACTCCAGATCTGGCCTCACCAGGGTAGAGTAGAGGGGGAGGATCACCTCCCTCAACCTGCTGGCCACACTTTTTAATGCATCCCAGGAGACCATTGGCCTTCTTGGTCACAAGGGCACATTGCTGGCTCATGGTCATGCTGCTGTCCACCAGGACTCCCAGGTCCCTCTCTGCAGAGCTGCGTTCCAGCAGGTCAACCCCTAACCTGTACCGGTGCATAGGGTTATACCTCCCTAGGTGCAGGACCCTACACTTGCCCTTGTTGAATTTCATTAGGTTTCTTTCCGCCCAACACTCTAGCCTGTCCAGGTCTCACTGAACAGCAGCACAGCCTTCTGGTGTGTCAGCCACCCCTCCCAGTTTTGGGTCATCAGCAAATTTGCTGAGGGTATGCTCTGTCCCCTCATCCAGGTCATTTATGAATATGTTGAACAAGACTGGACCCAGTACTGACCCCTGAGGAACACTAGTTACAGGCCTCCAACTGGCCTCTGCTGGTCACAACCCTCTGAGCTCTGCCATTCAGCCAGTTCTCAATCCACCTCACTGTCCACTCATCTAATCCACACCTCCTAAGCTTACCTATGAGGAGGTTACGGCAGACTGTGTCAAAAGCCTTGCTGAAATCCAAGTAGACAATGTCTACTGCTCTCCCCTCATCTACCCAGCCAGTCACACCATCTTAGAAGGCTATCAAACTGGTCAAGCATGATTTCCCCTTGGTGAGTCCACGTTGACCACTCCCAATAACCTTCTCTTCCTCTACATGCTTACATATGACAGCCAGGATGAGCTGTTCCATCACCGTTTCAAGGATGGAGGTGAGGATGACTGGCCTGTAGTTTCCCCAGGGGGACTACCCAAGTAATGGGTAACCCCTCCTCACAGGGAAGGTTTTTTCCCTTCCTTTGTTTCCTATAAACAAACTTATTCAAAGCCATCAGTAAAACATTTCAGACTGATGGGATTTTTAAAAGAATAAACCTGCCACTAAAACTATAAGTATTAAACCCTTAGCAGGGGCACAAAATACATATTTAACTGTAGAGTGAAAAACACAGTTGGAGTATACAGCTAAACTAGCTTTTTCAGCAAGTTTCAAATGAGTGATTTTGCTAGTTTAATTCCTTACATATATCGCTCTCAACTGACATGAAAGTGCTAGCTGTGCACCATTACTTACCTAAGCACCTAAACACTATTTTAGATGCACCTCAGGACATTCACTTGGAACTAAGTAACAGCCTGAACTGGAGCTCAAAGTAATAAATTTAGAGCACATGAAGTGCTATGAACCATCTCGGTCCTATTTGGCAGCAAACAGAAGCAGCTACAAGACAAGCTAAGCTCTTCCACTCAGTCCAGTTTAAGTCAACTTTCCTAACAGTACCTGACCATCTCTGAACACCTCAATAGTTGGAGAGTAATACTTGGCTTCACAAAAAGCAGCCTTCAAGTCACCAAAAGGAGCTTGAAACAATACTGCAAGTCCTAAAACACTGATCTTTGGTTGTAGGACAACCTCAGCTGAGGCACTGGAAAAGAACCACATTACCAGGAATTTACACACCAACAGGTGACACAAGCAAGAGTTCACACCTAAGTCCCTGCAGATGTTTATGAACAAAGAATCATCATCAGAATCATCCACCAAGTAGTGTCCTGAAACTTGGATGAGAGGATTCAAGTCATGTTTCTTCAAATCTTCATCAAACACATAGCAAGGGACCTAGAACAACAACAAAAAATTACATGCAATCCATGCTACACAAGTAGGGAGAAGTTATGAAGAGTCATATATAAAGCCAAGTTAATATGTGGAAAAGTTTTTTACTTCTGGAAGCTCAAATACTTAAAGCTAGACACGCTGACTAAAATGAGGTATCCAAAGTTAAGACTGTTCTGCTGTAGCTTTTAGAAGAGTTTTACTGTAAACAATCATCCAGATGACAAAAAAAAATATTGAAGAGTTATTTAAAATTCTCAGCTCCACCCACTTCCAACAGATGCTTTATATGCCTATGTAAAAGTTATGTCTATGGAGGCTGCTGAAATTCGTTCGGGGTGGGGGCAGGTGGTTAGAGTAAAATTGCCAGATGTGTGAAGAGAAACTTCTGCATGGATAGTACATAGATTACCTCTTTCACAGGTTTAAACAAGTCTTTCTTGCAAGCCACAAAGGTCCTCCATTCAAAATAGTGCACACATTCTGTTGCTGTTACAAATTCAGGGGTACCCTATTTAAAGGAGAAAAAAATAATTCTTTGAAACAGACTTCAGTTTTATTATACATTTTTAGACAGCAAGAAGCTCATTCAAGAGATTAAGAAAAACAGAATACAGCATGTAACAGAGCAAGGGCGTACAGTTTCTTTATAGCACTTGTTAACAGCAAGTTTGTTATTTAACAGCTTTGTTGGTAAACTCAGGAAGATACAGGGTGCCAAACCCTTCTCAGTCTGTATACACACAAATTCTCAAATTAACATGTGCCAGTCCTAATATGCAGTAATTGTACTACATCTTTTAGAAGCGCTCACTATGCCAATTGATATTGGCAGAAGCACCAGTCACATTTAGTTACTAGAAAGGAAAACACCAATAGAAATGTGCGTAAATAAACAGCAAGGCAACGCATGGTTTCGCAGTTCCCTGTCTTTTATCCTACAAAGACAACTGATTAGCAATCTCTTCTGCTACACAAAGAATACCTTTGATCTTAGTTACTTATTTTTATAGGCTCATGTTAATACACATTTTTATCTATTTCAAGATGGGGGTTCTACCACAGTTCAGGGCTGGATGCTCAACTGAATGTCTCTAATTTGAGAAAGACGACAATCATTCCCTCCATCATCTCAGCTAGAAGCACTTCAGCATATTTAAACTGATTCCCTCCCTGTTTAACTCTGCCATAAAAGTGCTGGAAACAAGTTGTTCCAGACACTGTAACAAAATCCTTTTACTAGGTCACATGAATAACAGGTGTTAGAACTACACTAACTAGAAGTTTAAAGATCATTATCATCTGGTGTTACAGTTGGAGTTGAGCAATAATTTTTAATTTATTTTAAGGAGTGATCTCCTGAAACAGAACAGGAAGCACTCTGATCTCTGCTGCATCGGCCCTTTGCTTGAATCGGCCAGATTTCCAAGAGGAGGTGTGCAACAGTATCATCAGTGCCTCCAGTGGCGCTAGTCAGTACTTATCTCTGATGCACAAATACGCAAACTGATCAGTCTGTATGGAATACGAAGCTGTGGTATCAGTTAAGTGTGTGGAAGGTGTAACTCCAAAAGCACGTGGAGGTGAACTGCATACACACAGGCCCCCTAGGCACTTTTTGGGGATCTCCATTCACACTTTAAGCAGATTCTCACGAACAACTACTCCCCCAGAAGCCCAGCTGGACACATAAGCACTGTTAGTTCAACTATGCGCAGACAAAACCTAATGCTTACTGTTGTCAGCTATGCTGACCCATAACAGAGGTCAGTCATTTTCTTCAACGCTGTTCTATTAAACAGCCGTGCTAGGTCCACAGCTTGGGCACAGCCAGCATTTAAACAATAGCTCTCATTGTTACAGCACTCTGTACACTGTTGACTCATTCCTCCACATTACACTATTAAAACACTATAGTGCAATCCCTGTAAAAACATTAAAAACCCAGAAGAGCCTGTGATCAGAGCTAAGCTGCAGATCTGCAATTATTTTCTACTGGGACTGAATTTTGAAAGCCACAGTAGATAATGACCTTAATTTGGTACTAAAACATAACTGGCTCTTCCTTAAGCTATGAAGCTCAGTAATTAGTACATCCACGAGTACAGCAAGTCTCCTTAAAAAGCAAGTTAGAAGTACTTGCCATTTCCACTGAAGATAAGAACATGTGATTTAGACTTACCAGTGTTTTCCCACACAGGAAATTAATGTTGCTTTGAATTCGGTGCTGACTGCCTTGCAGCAAGCAGTCATGCGTAGTGTTGAGTTCCAGAAGAGTTTTAGAAAAGTTTTGCAAGCTTAAGTCACCTAGGGTTTTTGTTTTTTTTTTTAAAAAAAAAAAAAAAGACAGGGGTTAGCATAATAGAGCACCTTCACAGAAGCTCAACAGACAGGTTCTAATTTCAAGCACTGAACAGCACAAGACATACCAGTCGACTTGAAGACAGTCTTTGAACAGAGTCAGCTGAAGACCTTCCTTGCAGTTCTTGCAATTTGCAAGACTAGATCCAAGTTAAGATAGTGTTTGATATCTCTAATCACACTTCTACGTTCTCAAAGGTTTTTTAGCAAAAACTTTGAATGTTAAGAATCCTAACAGCAGGTGCCACTACAAACTAGTCACTGCCTTAGGAACAAGGGACTCCATGAGAAAACAGTTACCAACTAGTTCCAAGTACCACAATTCACTCCTTCCTCCCACCAGCTTCTAGTTATCAGCTTTTTTGCCTTCAGGCTATTTATACAAATAGCATCAGCACAATATGAGAGAAAGTCTATCATAGAATGGTTTGGGTTGGAAGGGACCTTTAAAGGTCACCTAGTTCAACCCCCCTGCAATGAGCAGGGACATCTTCAACTAGACCAGGTTGCTCAGAGCCCTGTCCAACCTGACCTTGAATGTTTCCAGGGATGAAGCATCTACCACCTCTCTGGGCAACCTGTGCCAGTGTTTCACCACCCTCATCATAAAAAATTCTTCCTTATATCTAGTCTAAATCTATCCTCCTTTAGTTTAAAACCATTACCCCTTGTCCTATTGCAACAGGCCCTACTAAAAAGCTTATCCTCATCTTTCTTACACGCTCCCTTGAAGTACTGGAAGGCTGCAATAAGGTCTCCCCAGAGTCTTCTCTTCTCCAGGCTGAACCACCCTGACTCTCTCAGCCTGTCCTCATAGCAGAGGTGCTCCAGCCCTCTGATCATCTTCGTGGCCCTCCTCTGGATCCACGCCCACAGGTCCCTGCCTTTCTTGTACTGGGACCCCAGAGCTGGATGCAGTATTCCAGGTGGGGTCCCACCAGAGCGGTGTAGAGGGGCAGAATCACCTCCCTTGACCTGCTAGCCACACTTCTTTTGATGCGTCCCAGGATACGGTTGACCTTACAGGCTGCGTGCCCACATTGCCAGCTCTACTTACATCTTAATCTTAAGTCTACTTAATGAAGAACCCATTGGTGCCTGGGAACAGCCCCAGTACTGGCATTGGGTGCAGACAAACCCAACACAGATCCCCAGCCTCACTGCATGTCCCTCTGCACCCCCCATCCCCTTTAGCACAGCTTGCATGCTGCATGAAGGCTGGGGTCAGTGCTGCATCACTGCACGTTCCTCTCCTCCACAGAACCTGACACAAACAGGAAAGGCGCAGCACATTTCAAGTCATGGTGAGCACCAGCTCAGGCCACTGAAGTGTTTCTGCTCAAACCTATTTTGGTTAGCATTAAGCATCAAGCCCTTTCAGATCTAGCACGCCAACTCCACCCTGTCCATTTTTGACAGGTAGATTTTAATTCTGCAAAGAGTTTGGCTTGAACTACAGAGAATGCTATAAAATGTGAGTATTCACCAGCTTCTCCCTTTCCATTTTTGTTGATGTCTACACCAGAGAGAAAGCAAGTCAAATCTGTAATCATTGTACACAGCAGTTTTGTACCTAGGCCAGATGTTGTTTCATCTTAAAAACACCCTCACTGGAACTTTGCCCAGCCTGTTATCTCCACACTCAAGGAAGGCAAAACTACACTACACCCAAGTAATTCAGTCTTGAGAGCAAAAGAAGCAGAAGTGAACTGAACAGGAAGAGGGTACAAGAACCTCAAAAATACAGGCAATACAGCCAAGGCAATATTCTGCAGAAACACCATGCCAGGCACCCATACGCAAGGCTGTTACCAGCTGCCAGTGCTTCTCCTAATGATGGGCACTGTTTGGCATCTTTCCAAAAAGTTCCCCAGCACTATTTTTCAATCCAGTCCTGCAAAGGAACTGGGAAGAGATCCATTTGTGACTGTTTCTGATGATTATCAGTTGCATTGAACTGCAGCAGAAAGCAACCATAGCCACCAAATTTGCAAGTAAAGCTGAAACGGTGGCTGTCAGAACAGAAACTTGATGCTAACCCACACGGCAGCCCCTCAGTATCTCAGGGCCCTTCTATTCATGCTGCATATGCTTACGCTCACTGCGTTACGGGAAGGCACGTTAAGAGGCTCATACCTAAGCAGCCATTCACAGCACTCCCTGCATAACCAGGGTGACAAGTATTACAGACCATTCAATAACCCTCCACCTTCTCAGGGGAAGGTTAAGAGCGGAGGTGGGCCAGCCCAGAAGAACGGCAGTGCAGACTAAACCTGTACATGCACGTGCACAGATTGAGAACCTGCAACAGTGGAACACGTTACCACCACTGCAGTTCACTGCCACCTCCCAGACACCTGCAGGCTGTCAGTGGTTCACACCTTATGTTTCCTGGCACTCTTGTTATCAAAAGGCTATTTTCAGGTTTTAAGACTCCGGCACTGGTGCTGACAAAGGCGCCATGCAGCCCTTTTAAACCTAAAAGCTACATGCTACTTTGAGAGCAAGATTTCTACTTATCACATCATTGCTTATAAGATGCTGGCAAAGTGTCCTCTTTTCTTCCATGGATTAGCAGAAGGAAGCCAACAGAACTTTCTAGTCAAAAGAGCGGTGTATTGTAGCAATATGCACACATAATTAAAAACTCCCTGGTTATGAATGTACATAGTTTTAAGCCCCAACTTAGCAGAGAACTTACGGCAGCATCATCTGAGGACTCACCTCAGTGCTCTGTAAGCCTTAGTTTTCTCTCAACTCTGAGAATACACTACGTTGCTCTAAAAGCCATGTGAGATGGCTCCAATTTCCTCAGTTGAAGTGATATTCAAGAAAAATCAAGTTAAGTCAGTACATCTTGTTTACTACAGGCCAATATGCATGGTCTCCTCCCTCCCTCCCCC
>VFFE01005645.1:21313-119030 GCA_008921705.1 Burhinus oedicnemus
TGTTGTGTTTTTTGTTTTTTTTGGTTTTTTTTTTTTTTTTGTTTTTGGGTTTTTTTTTTTTTTTTTTTTTTTTTTTTTTTTTTTAAGAGAACTTGCAAATTAAAATCTGTTTGTGAACTGAATGATAATCCAAGTCCTCAACACAGCAGAATTATCACTCTATGAGAGATTAAGGGGGTTGCTTTCCCAGTTCCTTGTTATGAAACAGAGGAAATCAACAGCTTCAAGTCAGTTCACACACATGCCAGAAGCAAAAGAGAAACAAGATGAGCAGCTCACAGAACAGAAGCAAAGCAGTGCCTGAAGCCAGCCCTTCCCTCCACCCTTTCCCAGGCCCCTGAACAGGGAAGGCTGAGGAGCCCTTCAAAACAGTCCACAGAAAGGAAATAAGAAATCCCACGATTAATCATGTTCCAAACCACATCTTCAGTGGCACACAAAAATGAAAATCTAATGCCATTTCATAGTATTACTTTTAAGGAAGTTCAAGGGACTTTTTTTTAAACAGGTGGGAGGAACAGGGCAGGATTTATTCATTGGGAGTAACGGCAGGCTGGATGTAGCCTAAGCAGCTGTTCTCATCAGAGAGACGCAAAACGCACTTTCACAGTAAAAGCAAGAATTATTTCTCTGGCAAGTAAGACTCCTGGCATTAAATCAGTGCCTGGGAATAGTTTCAAGCTGTATGTGCTCCACTTTCCAATAAGATACACGCTGATCTCTCCGCTGCATCCCGTAATGGAAACAATTTGTTGGCAATCACGTTGCCCATCCTGACCATGGCTGAGCCACATGGACCGGCTTCCTCCAGCTGCTCGGCACTCACCTCTACCAGTGGTGACGCCTCGTGTATTTAACCCTCACCGGGGCCAGCCAAAGTTATCTTGTTTGAAGGGCTTAAGCTTTCCCGGATTCAATGCAGTTGAGCTAGTTTAGGTCACGGGGCGGGCCATGATGCACCCTCTATCCAGGGGGCTCCATACAGCTGCTACCTCGCCGATGACACCATTCAAGCAGCCATTTCTGGTGCCGTTCAAGATCTGGGCTCAAACATGGCGTCTGCCTTGATTAAAACTGTCCAACAGTTATTTTTGCTGAAATCATGACATGACTCCAGTTTCCAGGTAAACCCAACTGCGGACTATCCCACAGTCAAGAGGCCCAAAACATACATCAACCCCGCCCATGGCAGGCTCTCCTCCTCTCCTTTCCCCTCCCCTTCGTGTTGCTGGCCCCAGCGCCAGACACACGCCGGACCCAGGGACTGTCCTCTCTCAAAATGAACACGGCAGAAACAACAGGCGCATGTGGATGCGTGTGGAGAGGGGACTGAGCCTGGCCAGTTCCCTGTCTGGCTCACGGTGGTTTCTGGCGAGGCAGGGAGGCAGGGAGGCAGGGAGGCAGGGAGGCAGGGAGGCAGGGAGGCAGGGAGGCAGGGAGGCAGGGAGGCAGGGCCAACCCAGGCCACTGTCGAAAGCAGTTGCGCAAGCGAGGTCCAGACGAGTCACTGGGAATAACCTTGCCCGCGGGTCAGCCTTTCCAGCTACCTAGCTTTGTTTTTAAGACACTGAAGTGACAGCTTGAAAAAGAAAAATTAAACTACTTTTCAGCAAGTCGTAAGATCAAAAGAGCGCTCTGCATTGTTTTGGCAAAGCCAAGAAGCAACTCATGGAAAAAAATAACACGAGCGAGGGAAAAGCAAGTCTAGTTCACCTTGCAGATCAGTAGCTCAGGCACCGCAGTCCGACAAGGCGCAGATGGCTAACGGCTGTCACAGCACGTGCGTCCCCGCGCCAGAGAAACTTTCAGGTCTGAGCACAACCAAACCACTTCAAATGCAACACAGCACCAGAAAGACTATTGCTACCATTCTTACAGCCACACTCAAATTTTTGGTTCCCAAACTCTGACCTAAGGTATGACGGCTATGAAGACGAGTACGCCCTGCTCCTAACGGCTATAAAACATAGTTACAAGGCGTTTGCTCTCTGGTGAGTGCACTGAAGTGGCTCATTTTGCTGAAGCCGTGTTGCACAGACAGCCCGGCACAGAGAGACAAGGCAACCTACGACCACAGAGCTGGAAAGCTGATCCATATGTGATTATGCATCCATACAACTTTGTCCCCAGCAGCTCCTCAGCTATGAAAACATGGCAGAGATGAAACTAATACCTGAAGCTCCTTACGAGCAGGTTCAACCAGCACAATCACAGGTAGACAAGCTCAGGAACAATTTCCAGGATGACCACGTAAAATTTGAAGCTAGCAGCTCAGATCCACTCCTTGCCACAGAAATCACTGTTAGATGTGGCTAACGTTTTAGCACAAATATGTATGGGAAAGAAATGTCTATGTCAAAGCAAGTTCTCCTTACAGAAAACGAGAACCTGGACGGCACAAGGTACAGAGCTATTGCTATGCTTCAAGCGCTTTTTAATGCGTCTCTATTCATGCTTAGCTCTGCTCTATCTTGTCAGCTTTTCCAACCATCATGCACAGTGCATGTCTTCAGGCAAGTTTTCTTGCATATGCATGATAGGCAATAGCCTTACAGTTACACCACAAGCTGTTGAGCTTTCTCCATCCAAAAGACATTTGGTATTTCATGCTATACTCTAAACCCCATCTACTACATCATGTTACAGAATGCATAAGAAAAGGGATGGCAATTTGAAGTTCAAGTACGCAAGAGCTATAGGAAGCTCATGTGCTGAGAAATCACATTTAAGCCATTATAATGGCAGTTTCTCAGGCACGTGAAGCAACCATGCACATATGCAAATAAGTCCAGTAATAACTTATTTATGACATCTCCCACTTAAATGTGTCAAAACACTTAATAGAGCTGAGCAAGTTCACCTAAAGGTCACCTCTCTGTACTCAGCACATGCTGCTTCACCCAGGCTAGGCTGAACGCTATACCCAGGGTTGCCAGCAAGCACACAAGAGCACAGTTGTGGTTTCATGACGAAGGCTGAAAAGACAGCGTTTGAATGAACAAAACTGTATGTACAGCCAACTGTAGGAGTTGTGTTATTTAAAACTACAACATTAAATGTAAAGTAGACTTGACTTACAACCCCAAAATTGGAAATTCTGCATAATAGCAATCCTGTGATGTACAACAGTTTAAGGAGTTTTCCTTCCACTTAGGAGTCTAAAAGTTACACACCAACTCCTATCCCTTGCACAGTAGACAAAAACATTACCTGTCATCAAACCATCTCTCATCCAGGGTAAATTATCAGGCAGAACAAAGGGCAGGGGAGGCAGTTTGTATTTGCTGCTCTGTCATCACACTCAAAACATTTCCTACAATTTTTAGGGAGGAAGGGAAGTTTTACGGTAACTTCCCCAACGTTACATGGAAGGTGAACCCAAACTGCCAGGCTTTCTTTTGTTTTTAAAGTAGATGGATTTAAAGAACAGTTCACAAAATTAACTAAATCCAGAATTTGTTTTTTCTGTGTTGGCAAATGAAAAATGTAAGGAGAAGACGGAAAAACAGGGAAGCCTGTTTCTAGCCAATCTGGCTAGAAACTTCCTATACCCAACCAGTTCCCTGTATTCTTTCCCAGGTGCTCATACTGCAGCCACCCTGGAGACACCTCTACACAGAAGATAAGAAGAGAACTCCAATTGCAAGTCACACAACAGCAGTCAGCTGTCAGAGCACACAAGAACAAAGGACAAAGCACGATAAAACCAGTCACTACAAGCCATGACATTTGACAGTTTCAGAGAAGGAAAGCTTGTCTTCTTTCCCCAGACTCTGAGCACACCAGCAGTAAGGCTACACAAAACAAGCAACAAAAACCACTAACCCAAGTTTAAGTAGCCTCATGCCGCACGGTTCTTGCACAAACCAGTTTTGACACTTTTCCTCCTCCCTGCAAGACAGCTGTCCTAACCTGGGTATCACTCTACTCTTATTTAAAGGACAGTCAGTGCCTTTTCTAATCTCCAACATTTTCCTCCCTTGCCCACCTTTCGACATTCACACACCAGACACAGAGGCTGCTGCAGCGTCACCGGCCCTATTAGGCCACACTAAAGTCAGGACACTGTTTTCTTAGCAGTTGTAAAACAAATCAAAACCTTGTCTTAAGGCAGTGCAAAAATAGGTTGGCCAGGGACTTGTCCTGCACACCCATGTCCTACCTTTTGGCTGAGACATCAGCCAGTAGTGCAAGTGTTCGCGTTACCTAACTGCGTCATCCCTCACCTGGTAGCTTTTCTGCAACTGTGCCCGAGATGACACTTCACCACCGATCTCCATGGGGTCTTCCCACCCGTCAGACTAAAAGTTCTTGTTTTTTTCCTTTACCCATGCTAGATTACTAGGCACAAGTCCTTCAAAGCAGTTTTTCCCACAGTGGCACAACAGCAAGCGCATGTTTTTGAAGCAGTCTATCTTAAAAGGAAAACTGCCGATTATGCTATCTATTCACAATTTATTTTTCACTTGCTGGTAACAAAAGGAAATTAGCCTGAGTAATTTGCATCCAAAAAGAGACTGCATGTCTCTCAATGACACTCCCAAATATTCCTCTAGTCACAGACATGCAACAAAACCAAGACAGACACCAATAGGACTTAATGCTATTCTAAAAAAATGGGAACTGCTTGAGAATCAAGCCACTTGGGGAAGGATTTGTTTAAAAGAAATCATTAGAGTCAGAGAAGTTAAATTCGCTCCAGAAGCCACACAATAGTTTCTCATTTCTGTCTCAATTCTACAATTAGGGTGGTCATCTGACAAAAACACTTTCTGCCACCCTCATGGGTTAATCTCGCAAGCAAACCTACTTTTTCCCCCTTTTTCATCATTTAACATTCTCATACCTCACATTCCACCAAGAGGAGATCCCATTCCCTCCAGTGACCCAACCTGTGCCGCGAGTGCCACATGCACTGTGTTACACTGGTGCCTGCCCAGCGCCATTGATCAAGATGAAGCATTCCTAACAGTACCACAGCATATTCTGACTAAATACCAGAGAAATGAAGACTAGCAAGATATTGTTGCCAGCCTAAATTCATGGCTGAATTCAGAGTAGGAACATGCCAAAACATGAAGAATGGTGCCATCTCCACACAGCAGTTCTCATTTCTCAATGCTTTCTTAATTCCCCTGTAAGTAACTTAATGGAATCTGGCAACAGCTTTAGTAAAAAGGCGACTATCAAGCGATGTCCCTTCCAAACCGCTTCAGGTTTTTCCACACCAGAGCGGATGCAGTGACATAAACCAACAGCCCTGGACACAGGCCACTTGAGCAGAGCAAGTCTCCCCATCTTCTCACCTGCAGACCTCCTGCATCCGCAGGGAGTCACAGGCCACGAGGTCCCACGGGGGACTGTCCCACGCCGCCAGCCCGCTGACACCCCTCAGCCCACCCTCCGAGGAGACTCACGCAGCTCCACCGACCTCCCACAGCACTGCGGGGCGCTCGCCACGGATCGAGCTCGGGCTTCTGCCTGGCAACACCTGCACGCCCAGCGCTCCCCGGCCCGACCCTCACCGGAACGGGCCACCAAAAGCCCTGCTCGGGCCGCCCCGGAGAGGGCCCCCCCCCCGAGCCCCCGGGCTGAGATCCCGCACTTCCCGCCCCGTTCACAGGCGGCCCCGCGGAGGGCAGGAGCGAGGACGGGCACCGGGAGACCCGCCCCGCACTCCGCCGGCTGCAGCCCTTCCCCGCGGGAGGGGAGGCTCTCCCCAGCCGCCGCCTGTACCGTCCCGCCGGCCGCCCCCCGCTGCCCACCTGCACAGCTCCCGGTAGGCGTCGCTCAGGGCCGCGGCGGCCCCGCCGCCTCCCCCCGGCCGCAGGGGCAGCGACAGGAGAACGAGGAGGAGCGGGGCGAGCGCGGCGGCCGCCGTGGGTGCCATGGGCGCGGGCCGGACCGGGCCGGGCGGACGCGACTGCCCCGGGACGTCAGGCGGCGCCGGCGACCAGCGGGCACGTCATGTGACCCCCGCCGCCCGCCCACTCGCCCGCTCATGTGACCGCCGTCATGTGCGGGCGCGGCACTCACATGATGCGCCCCTTCCCCGGCCGCCGGGTGGGTGGGGCCTCTCGCTGCCCCGCCCCCCCAGCCCACCCTGCGGCCCTGCACGTGCTGGGCGCGCTCACTGACCGCGTGCCGCCGCCCCGCGAGGGGGAGCGCGCACGGGGCGGGGGAACGGCGGTTACGCGGCCGCAGCGCTGTGGCGCGGCCTGGCCAGTCAGTCAGTCCGTCAGTGTCAGTCAGTCAGGGCCGGGCCGGGGGCGCCGCCGCTTCCAGGCCGTGCGGCCTACCTGCCACCCGCTCACGGGAAGGAGGCGTCCCGGGATGCCTCCCCTCCCTGTCCCCTGGTGTGGTGTGAGGGTGCGCGGGGCAGAGCTGCTGCCTGCCTCGGCTGCCGCGCGGGCAGCGCCGGGGACGGGTTGCGGGTCTTCGGGAGCGCCGGCCTCGGGAGGGGCGGGCTCCCTGCCCCGCTGTGTGCTCTCGGGAGGAAGCCTGCAGGCCTTGAGCCGTGCCGGGTGCTGGCTGGCTTTTAGGTGGGGTGAGGTGTGAAGAGGCTCACCCTGTGAAATGCACTGTGAGTAGCATGGTGACTGAGTCGCAGACAACTGGAAAAAGTTAAATGGAGTTTTAAATAAGTTACTCAATACGTTCTGTGACGTCTTGGGAGAGACCAGACCCCATTAGGGATGAAGAGTGAGGAGGCGATGACAGCAACGTGGTTGGTTGTATTGCTGCAAGAGTTATTACTGCAGCAGGGAAGCCGGTGTGGTGTGGAAATGATCCCCCGCTTCAAACGGCGGGCAGGAGGCGAGGCTTGCACAAGGCAGCAGCCCCGTCAGAGGGAAGTTGGAAAGATACTGCTGTACCACCTCTGCCTCTTAGACTACTGAGAAGAGCCAGCCAGCCCAGAGCTTGTACAACAGATTACTTACAGGATTCAGGAAAATTTAACTGGGGTGCTTCAGATTCAAAAGAGGGACTTAGCTTTTAATTTTTATGAAACTGCAGTTAAGAAGAAAAGCACCTTTGAGGGTAGGAAGAGACATAAAGGCGGGGAGAGTGAAAGAAAAATAAAAATTGCACTCATTAAACAGACAGCTGTCTTATTTGTGTGAAGAAACTCTCTTCACTAATTCTGAATGCTTTCCATAAGTCATTTACACAGGGATGCAAAAGGGCTACAACTGAAACAGTTGCTATTTTTCTTGCCCCATTCCCTGACATCCAAAGGAATAAGACAGCACTGAAGATCTACCTCTACTGCACTTTAACCTGATTCCAGGCTGCCGTGATCTGCTCCTTTCCTCTTCCTTTCTCTTGGTTATGTATTCCACTTCCTTCCTTCCCAGTAACATCAGTTCTTCTGGAGCAGGGCGGTCAGCTGGTTAAAGATACTGATCTGGCCGAAAACTAACATACTATTTTGATTGTTCTGTGTACGTTTTCAGGAGTGTCAGCTGCCTGACTTACTTGATGCACTGCATATCTGCACAAACAACGACACCAGGTCAGGAAGGGGGACAGGAGGGCTTAGCTGGCGCTGCAGGGGTAGGAGGCCCCGAGTAAGATCAGTTTTAGCTGCTGTGAAATTTCACCCAAGCAGAGAAGCCAGAAGTTACAGCTGAAGTCTAGCTCGCCACTAGCCACACACGCATGGCCTCGGCCCCTGGTCCCCTCTGCCTGTCTGCTTGCACAAGATGTGCTGGTACTTGTATAAAGCCACTCAATTCAACTCAGTAGTCCAACAGAAAAAAATCACCTCCTGAAAAAAAATGAATAGTTTTCTGCTGGCTCAGCAATTGTAACAGCTTAGTGAAGTGATGAATCCAGGTACAAGGACAGAGGAGGAGGAGGAGGAGGAAGGTAAAGCAGAAAGAGGACTGCATTGGTTGGTCTGTTCAGCTGTGGTGCCAACTTAGCTTTTAGAGTTATCACAGCCTAACCTAATAGCAATGTTCTCAGCTAATGAAGAGAGGAAGACCTTCAGTCTTTGTGCTGGAAAGAGAGTTGTGACATGAAACAATAATCAATCTATCTTTGCTCAGAACCTGAGAAAAAAATTAATGAGAAAGACTGGGTAAATGCTGTTGTCCTTGGCAGTTTTCTGTTACTATATGATGAATTATTGCTGACTCTTGCTCTTTTAGCCCTCAGTGGATTCCTTAAAGCTCCAAATCTGATTACCCAAGAATCCCAGTTGTCTGCTTTTAGGGCTCTAACCTACATAGTTTAAAGACAAGCTTGATGGCATGAACTCAAAGGCTCAAAAGAAGACAAAAGCAGTAGACAAAAGGAATACCAAGTATCTTATTTCTGTGGTTATGTTTCTTAAACTTTGCTGCTCTGCTGGCCGCACCAGCATCACTCACTCTAGACAGAGCAGTGCAAATACATAAAACTTACTGGTAAATTCTGTCTCTGCTTACCAAGTTGAATTAAAAATGTATTGACCAGGAAATTCACTGCAGACAGCAGTGGAGGCAGACATACTGTAGCTTCTGCTCTGATTAGCTACCTGAGTTTCTGCAAATAGAGCTTTATTCCTGAAATGATCTTTGTGTACATTTAGGCATGTGAGTGACTCCACTGAAGACAATGTGACGGCTCACCTTGCTAACATTAAGAATGCCTATAAAGGTCTGCAGTGTCAGGTTCTGGCAGTGTATAAACAGTTAATTTCAGTTATCTGATAAGAGCTAATTTGAAATTGTTTACTGATAAAAGAATGAAGACGTTTATACGAGTTACATTCTTCATTCTGCATACTGCTTTGTATGCGTAGGCCTCTATGTTTGCACAAAGCTCAGAGACTTCAGAGCAGTTTCTTTGCATACAGAAAAATGTATGTGAACAGTTACCTAACAAGCAGCAAAGAAATTGAAACATTAGAAAAACAATCCCAGTTAGAAAGGAAAAAAACAGAAAATCGACTTTCATCTGCAGTACTAATACATACGCATCAACCTAACAATGAATCAAAGTTGCAATACAGCAAGGATCGCTATGGAGCTGTATAAATACTGTAATATACATTGTAAATACCAATACCTTTAAAATAAAATTATAAAGTGAAAGTTTGCAGACTCCAGTCGTGTGACAAGCATGCAGATTCCAATCCTATGACTGTTTTAATTTCCTGTATATTTCCCTTTTATAATCTGGGGGGATCCAGTGGTTCTCTCAAGATCCATGGAATTTCTCCCATGTTTAAAGCTAAGTACATGCATAGAAATTGGCGCGAGCTATGCATCCATCATTTTTGTATCCTAAACTATGTTTTGCAAATGGCAGGAATGATTCATTCTGAGTATCGTTTATAAATAATAATTTAAATATTTACCACCCATGTTTAATGATACCAGCATCTCAGCTAACCAGATACCATGGGACAGTGTTAAAATATTTTGAAATGTAATCTCATAATCTTACCTTTTTATTTTCCTTGGGAGAGGCTCAGCACGATGACTGCTAGTTATGTTGCAGTAAAACCCAGTATAACTGAAACTCATGCTGAAACTTCCAAGTTATGGATGGTTTTCAGTAGGCAGGGTATCATGAATAGGCGATGAATACATAGGTCCTCTAGGATTCTTCCTTGCAGCTTTCCAGGTGTCAAACGTCACATCATTTCTTCTGATTCACACTCTTGCTTCATGTGGCCAGTATAAGCTGTGCAGTACAGGCTGGCTGAGGGGCAGCTCGTTTCTACTGTTGTTGTCTCAGTTCCCTTTAATACTCATATCTGATCACTGTCTTTTCAATATATAGGAGCAAAAACTCTTTCAGAATCCAGAGCTGTTTTCACATTTGACTGGGGGAAATTCTCTCTCCGGTGAGGTCTGGATATTTTATTTCTAGCTGTGTCTAAGCCACACTATAATAAAATAATTATTTTTATACTTTGTGAAAACTTTGTAAGGCTCTTCTGTGGAGCTGTGCTGTTCTTCAGAAAGCACAGGGGCACTGCTCACTGGGTGGTTCTCTCTTCTTTTCCTTTTTCTTGCTTGCTACACCTAAACTTTAGTCTTCCTAACCTTACACCCGTTGCCATTATTTCTGAATGTTCCTTGTTCTTTTTGCTGCTCGTTCAGTGTTTCACCATTTCTCTAATTCTTTCTACTCCTTTTCCTTCCTTTTCAGTTCTGCTTCTACTTTTCCCTGTTTCTTTCTCTCTAGCATTTTTCAAAGGCAAGCACTTAGTAAGAGTTACCTCCTGATTTGTTATGATGAGTTATCCTGCTTTATAACAATTTAAAATAAGACTGTTGAGGAAAACAGTTCCTGATGACCTTGTTTCGCAGACTTAGGTTTAGGCTTCCCAGCGCAGTTAGAGAGATAATTAATGACATTTCCTAATCTGGCTGATATTGTTCAATGAAACTGTAAAAGAATATCAACTTTGCCTAAACACCTTGACTTTACTTGAAATCTTTGTCTTGTTGGGAGAGTCCTTACATGCTGTACTCAGTGTATGTGCTGAAAAGGACACTGTAAGACGGCCCTAGTCAAGGCCATTCTTGAGTCATTGCCTGAGGAAGTCTGTATCAGCTTTTCTGTATTCCACCATCTATTTTCACACCTTTGGTCTAGCTTTCAAGGAATATGACTCTTGGCTGTTTACGCTTAGCTCAGAACTCAGTATTTTATAATGATGAAGGATCTGATTCACCAGCTAGGGCCTAGGTTACTTGGTGGACTTGCACCAAGTAGAGCAAGAACTGTAAAATACAAACCACTTCACCAGAGTAAACCAATGGTACTTTCATTGGTAGTCAATGAAATTTCACTTGCACAAGTTTTTTATGTCAGAGGAGTATGATTTGATTTCTCTGCTAATCCTGTTTCATTTGAAGCACCTACTAGAAATTTATCACAAATTATATACCCTCAAAGCACCTTACCAAGGCAGTAAATATAGACTGAAAGACTCTTCTGTGTTTTAAACCTTACCCAGTCCTGGGCACTTTTACTTCAGTGTCGCTCTTCACACTTTGGTCTATTCTTCTCCCAGGAGCTTTTGTCTCTGTGGTCTCTTGTTGACAGCCATCTTTGAGCTAGCCACCATCCTTTGGTTCTGTCACCTATGCCGATACCAGACGAGCGTGCAACGTGAACCTGCTCTTGCTGACCTCGCTATGTTCCCAGAGAGCTTTCTGTCAGATGAGCAGATGTAAGTGCGGTGGTAGTAAACACAGGCCCCACTTGCAAGACAGGCTTTGGAAATGAAAATGTCCCCAAATGTATTTCTTATTTCAGAATTATTTTCAGACAGTTCCCTCTATCCCCCTCCTGCCTTACAATTGTCACCAATCTCCCAGGCTGTTATGTGTTGTCATTAACCATGTACTCCAAATATATCACCATCTCTTTCCAAATACGATACTCTATCATGTTTTACTCTCCAGTAACTTGATTTTTCCAATCACCTTTTAACTTCTGGAGATGAAGTGTTTCTGTTTCCTGCATCTGGGACCTCTTGTGTAATAGGTTTATCTCAATGTAAGTTGCAGCTCAGCACAGAAGGATGTGATAATGGGGAAGGATAGCCTCCGGCTCACTCACCTACAGTAGCTGAAAACACTTGTGGTTCCTCTGCTGCGAGAAGTGCAAGCTAGTACAAGATATGTAAAGACCACTTGCCATGGCCCTGGCAAAAGCCTGTGGGTATCTCTTGTGGAGCTGAAGTGAATAACTGAAACTTCCTACATCTGGAAGACTTACTGCTCCATCATGTTGTATTTTTATTCGGAGACAATAAGCAACTTTTTTCTTTTCCCAAATTCAGGATTTATTTCACCTAATTCATTACTACTATGTATGGCAATAAGTTGTCAGCTGTTCCATTTTAATTGTCACAAGGTAGCTGATAAATTTCTGTTTTGTTTCATTTTTCCTGGCTCTGTGTAGTGTGATTTCTTTCCCTTATAACTGAAGGACACTAAAATGAAAATGCCATCTTCAGCATCCCACTTAAAAGTTAGCAAACTTCATACACAGCAGAGAAATGACCAAATCGGTTTTGTTTAAAGAATCAAGGCTCAACCTACATTTTCTTTCTTCATATTCCTCTCGGGAAAGAAGCTATGCAAGACATTTCTTGCATAATGTGCTATTTGTGGAGGACTAAAATATGTGGTATAATTTATTCAGTTGATTCTTCTATCACCCTGTCTTGCTAGAATATATTTATATATTCTGTCCATGTATACACATTTGTTTTCATGGCCACATTCATAAATATATTTAGGCCTATATTAAATGTTTTCTAGACATGCATTTTATTTCCATTCCATTTCTCTGTAAAACATTTTAAGATATCTGAAGTAGGAGAGTAAGAAATAAGGTTACATATAAATTCATTTAGAAGAAAACTTTCTTTAATAATAGGTACCACATTTCCCTGCATGTTTTATATTCACAAGTTGCTGAAGGAGATAGGGTAGAAAAAAACAAATATCAATAGCAATGTATATATGAAGGCCCAGTTAAGCCATTACAGGATTAATGCCAAATAACAAGACTGTATAAATGGTTCCATTAAAGATTCACATTAGATTATAATAATAGATTGCACATGTAGATTACAAGACGAGAGAGGGATCTCCAAACTGCACTGTTTTGAGTCTGTAATATCCCTACCTGAGTCAGTGGAAGTAATCCAGATTTTCCTTACCTTTTTTCAGTCAGAACCTGAGTTAAATGAACAGAACATGTGTAAATATGATCGTGAATGTGCTAAGAAATACGCATCAGATCAACATGGAATGACAACTGTCTTGAAGAGTTTTCTGGAATTTTCTCATGTAGTGACATGAAATTTAAAGGTATTATAAATGTTATCATGGGGAAGGAAAACTTACAGTTCACCCTTACTGAAGTGAATAAAAACTATGGTGGAAAATTTACTAGTGGTAAATACTGATATTTCCAAACAGTTATTTCCTTAGCAGCTGAAATAAAGTAATATTGGGAAATACTGTGTATGTTCTCTCCCAAAATAGGATGTAAGTTTTGTGCCACACAAGAGAGAAAATAGTTTTCTCTGTGTATTATTTGCCTCAACTTTCATCTTCACAGTGTTCTAATGTGCACTTGAGCCTCAGAGCGTGTGCTCTGAAAAAGATATTGGAGGACCCACTGCTTTCTGACGTGCTAGCACTAATTCATCTTTGAAGCCTTCGGTAAAACTACTTGGAGGGATTTTCTGCATCTTTTCTTCTTGCCGCTCCACACAAAGCAATTATGAGGAGACCGACGCTGTGTTTGGTGATGGGCAGTGGTACTGAAAGCTCGTTCAGTCTGTCTAGAAGTGGTTTGTTATCCTAACGCTACAGGAGGTATGTAATCTCATGGGTATGGCAAGAGAGGAAGGTCATGGCTGCAGTCACTGAGGAAACAGGGTAGGAGGCACCGATCTCTGCAGAATTTTACAAGTTTTATGCTAAAGATCAAACTGGAGGGACTTATGAGTGGAGTACGCAGTAGGAGACTCAGGATGGGTAGAAAGATAAGAGATGCATGGCATAGATTTTTCTGTGACTGCCCAAGGACTTAAAATAGCTGTGCCGTAGGCTTAAAGTCTTCTGCTATAGGGATTAAACAAGGGGGGACCCACAGGATGGCACATGCAGTGACTGAACGATGCTTTGGGAGGCGATGTCAAATCCAGATGGTGAGAAGTACAGATAAAAGTTTCGCTACGCTGTAGGCTGCTAAGAAACAGTGGCCACTGTTGTGCTCAAAAAGATATATGCTAACAGATAAATGAACCAAAAGAGAGCTGATAATATAGTTAGTGAATAGAGCTATATTTACAGAGGACCTCAGCCATGCCAAGGTTAGCAATAGAGACATCATTCATTGCTCCGACACTGGTCTGACTGGCCCAGCCTGTCCCATGGCTAGGGGCAGGTCCCTTCCAGGCCAAGCCCAGGGAAAAAAGATCAAAATTAGCCAAAACAAAAATTGCTGTTTGTATATATTTATTTTCACCAAAATAATTACATTTTGCTGTAGTATGTAATTGAGTATTTTCAGTGAGCTTAGAGTATGTGTTCATCTGAAAATCTTCACTTGTAATAAAGAGAACTTTTTTCCTATAAATAATATTAAAAAGTTGTATCTGAAACACATAGCATCACTCTGAGTCAAAAAATAAATCCAGGTAGACCAACAACATAGAACATAAAACACCCTCCTCCAAGCCATTTAAGTAAATGGTTTTTTCTTCTGAGATTGAACAGTAACACCAGGGTGTTCACTCCATCTTCTGCACATCGCTGTCAAAAGTTTTACATCTCTTTGTAGACTCTTTATACATAAAAATACTTGCTTCTATAAATATTTTAATTTATTCTTTACCTGAACAATCCGTTACCTTTTATCATTAAAATTAATATTTATTTGCTATAATGTCTGATTGTCAAGGCCCATATTTGTCATAAAGTAAATTCTTAATGGAGTAAATAAATACTTAATTTAAAGTGACTCCTATTCCAGAGACACTTTGTGTCCAGCTCTAAAAAAAAAAAAAACAAAACACCCCAACAAAATTAGTTGCTTAGTGTCACTTCTTGCTTAGTGGTGTTATAAAGATAGAATCCAAGTTAGAATTCCATTCTTGTACCCTTGAGGACAATTCTTCAGGGTGACCATGAAATACTAAGGTACAAACTATAGAGGGAAGATAAGTAGACAGTGTGATTGGTGGAATAATTACAGCAAATTGGAGAAAGTATAGGATAAAAATCACTATAACAAATTAACATGTTAGTCTAGATTTCAAACCTACGGACTAAAATTCCAGTTGGAATAAGAAAAATATATTTTTTCTATTTTCTGTATCACCGACTGCCCAGCCAAGGTGCTGAGGGGAGATCAAAGAGGCAGAGCACAGGGCAGTAATGTGAGGCAGGGGCTACCCCATGGTGGAGTGACTGTCATGTCAGAGCGTGAGGCCAAGGCGACTGTTTCAGGTAGTCAACAACTCTCCATGGAGCAGCTGGTGCAGGGGCCTGTGAGGAGAAAAGCATCCCCTGACTTGACTTGACTTGACTGAGTAGCATATAGGACCTGCTTCAAAATGCCACTGTCAAAACATTGCTGGGACAGTAGCTACTATAATACATCCAGATCCTTGCAGGAGCAACCAGATTGTGTATGATTGCACTCCATGTCAAGAAGGGAGCTCCTTAAAAGAGAGGAGATTTTTTTTGAAAAGGAGGCTGAGGTGGAAATAGCTGTTAACAGAGATCTGTTAAATCACAAATGGCACAGAAAGCCTGGTCGGAGCAGATTGTTCATGTTTTTTCCACTGCAACAACTCGGGGCATTAAAAGATCTAGGAAGTGGCAGTTCAAAACAACCTAAAGGAGGATATTTTTCAGGAAACGTGAAACAGAGTGTTGAAGACGCAAAAAACTTGTATGTCTTCCAGTGGAGGTCAGATGTATTTGTTGAAGAGAAATCCATTGAAAGTTACCAAATACAAGTATTTCTAGACCAGGAAGTCTCTTGAGCTGAAAACTGTTGAAGGCTTCGAGAGGACAAGAAGGAAGTGTGATATGTGTTTGCCCTGTTTCTTCTCCTCTGTAGGCATCTGCCTGTGACCACTGCTGGAGATAGGATTTGGGGCCAGATGAACACTGCCACGTCCACTCTCTCTCCTTTTCTCCTCCATATTTCTGAAACAAGTAAACAACTAAAGCAACGATTCTAGAAATATTTAGTATACCAGCAGCAGGTCCAGTCTGTGCATGTAATGAGGCAAGAGTCCAGTTAGGCAAAAAAAAAAAAGATTGTAATCATATAATTAAAAATTGAGTTATTACATGCAAGACAGAAATATCAGAATCACATAGGCTACCTCATCTCAGTACTTCTTCTCTGAATCTGGAGTTTTGCACCTACAGTACTTTTCTTGGAATGTGGATCCTGGTGCTTCATCTTTTAGGCTTGTAGGAGTCAACTGGAAAAGCAAAGTAATTCCGTGTGGACATCACCTAAGTGCCTGGGCAACCAAATGGAAACCAAACTGGCCTTCCTGTTGCATAGGTAGCTAGGAGCTCTGAGTAGTGGATTTTAATGAATGATTTCTGCATGGAGTTAGGAAGAGAAGCAGCAAAGCACACACATGGCTGCCAGCATATTTTGGCAGCTACACAGATGCTGACACTGATTTTCTGCTTTCCCTTGACCTAGGTACCATCTGAGAATACCCTCTACTGACCAGTGTCATGACAGCAATATCAGCAGGCCATGAACGCCACAGCTTGAACTAAAGGAGCAACTGAAAGCCACAGGCAGCAGCTCTCCTTTCTGCTGGAAACCAGGTGGTGCTGGGGAAGGAGAGGTGGGCACTCAGCTGGGTCTCACCCTGGCACCCACTGGAGCTACCAAAGGGGTGCACACCCCACCACCAGGACTGGAGTACACAGCCCAGGTCATAACAGGCTAAGGGCTGTGCGTTATTGCAGGTCAAGAAAGCAGTGCAGGGAAAGAATTGCAGAATGTAGAGGGTGAAAGTCAGCTAAGGATTCAAACGGTCTCTCTGGGCAATGTATCATCAGGCATCCGTGATACAGGGAACTCAAGGAGTCATATCCGATCCCTTATACTGAACCTCTCTGCTCACAAAACCCAGTGTGTGGATCACCCTCCCCCTGAGACTAGCAGAGTGGGAGGACTTGGGAAGGAGTCTCTCCCGGGTACATACAGAGCCAAGCATCACAGGCTCCCGAAGGATGAAACTACCTGGGACCTTGCTGGAGATCTATCTAGGATTTTTTGGAGGACCCTGGAATTGAACTGTCCTTCCTATCCTCCCCTCAGAAAGTGACCTGAGGCATTATACCAGGAAATGCTGTGCACCTGTAGATTGTGCTCATGCTGGGACAGGCAGCAAGAGGAGGTTTTGTTCTATGTCAGCAGCCAGTACAACTGGGAAGTATTTGAGCTTCCCTTAGAGGATTTCCCAGGCTAAGCTCCACGTTGGAAGTAAACTGGGCAGTATGTTCCTCCTCACCCCTCTGCCCTTCCTGTCACAAAGGTCATTCACAGAGTTTGTGAGTTATACAGGAAAGCTGCTGCATGTGCTCATAGCATCATTTTGGACCTGAACCCATACAGCAGCCTTCCCCATGCCATCCTCCCCAACCAAGGGGGAGCTACAACAGCAAAAAAATTCTGTGCAGTGCCAATGGAGGTGAATTCCCTCTCTGCATTTCTGACCACATGTTTACATCCCACAACATTCATTACTATCATAGAATCATAGAATCATAAAATCATAGAATGGTTTGCGTTGGAAGGGACCTTAAAGATCATCTAGTTCCAACCCCCCTGCCATGGCCAGGGACACCTTCCAATAGACCAGGTTGCTCAAAGCCCCATCCAGCCTGGCCTTGAACACTTCCAGGGATGGGGCATCCACAACTTCTCTGGGCAACCTGTTCCAGTGTCTCACCACCCTGACAATAAAGAATTTCTTCCTAATACCCAATCTAAATCTACCTTGTTTCAGTTTAAAACCATTACCCCTCATCCTATCTCTACACTCCCTGATGGGGAGTCCCTCCCCATCTTTCCTGTAGGACCCCTTCAGGTACTGGAAGGCCACTATAAGGTCTCCCCGGAGCCTTCTCTTCTCCAGGCTGAACAACCCCAACTCTCTCAGCCTGTCCTCACAGGAGAGGTGCTCCAGCCCTCTGATCATCTTTGTGGCCCTCCTCTGGATCCATGCCCACAGGTCCCTGTCTTTCTTGTGCTGGGACCCCAGAGCTGGACTCAGTACTCCAGATGGGGTTTCACCAGAGCAGAGCAGAAGGGCAGAATCACCTCCCTCGACCTGCTGGCCACGCTTCTTTTGATGCAGCCCAGGATGCAGTTGGCTTTCTGGGCTGCAAGTGCACATTGCTGGCTCATGTTGAGCTTCTCATCAACCAACACACCCAAGGCCTTCTCCTCAAGGCTGCTCTCAATCCATTTTCCACACAGCCTGTATTTGTGCTCGGGATTGCCCTGACCCACGTGGAGGACCTTGCACGTGGGTTTGTTGAATTTCAAGTAGAACAGAAGTGTGGTAAAGAGAGTTTTAATAAAGTAAGCACTATACTAGGCATTTCTTCCATGAACAATTCCTTGTCTTGACTGCACAGCAAAATTGAGTCCTTATTGCCCTGGATATTCCAAGAGATAACCAAGAGTTAGCTGCTGTTCTGAAGTATCTATAGTGTAAATATCAAGGCACAACACTGGAAACAAAATAATATAATCCTCATTTTATAGGCAGGAAAGGGAGGGACAGAAAAATTAGATGCCAAGACTTCATTAAAACATAATCCGCATCTCTAAACTCCATGGCTAGTACTTTACCCACAAGACAATCTTTCCTGTTGTGCACCACTACAAAGTGCTTATTAACACCACCTGATCCACACAGGGTTATTTCACCCTCTGCCACATGTGCAAATCCTTTTTAAAAATGTAAGCCGGTGGAATCACATTCTTGTTGAGCAACAAATAAAGTGTCACGTTTTCCCTGTTTTGTTTTTTTTTAATCATGGAATAATGTGCTCATCAGTTCCCCTTGTACTGCAGCCTGTCTGCACAGAGAAGAGTCATCAGGCACTGTGATAAAGAAGAACATCCCTAAAGATATTTTTATCTGTGGACTGGGAAATATTAATCATTTTTCAACTGCTAGCTGTTCATTCTTATTCATCCTTCTGGATGTTCATCTCATATTAAATGTTAATTTCATCTGGTCTGTGAACTGATCTATGGACAGTCGTCCAAATTCTGAAACATTTGAGGGCATGGCCAGACACAGGTGAAAAGGGCTAAGAAGCTAAAAGTCCTAGAGCACCTATTCAGCTCACGAGCAACCAAATTGCCCAGCTGCACATCATTGCCTCTTCAGATCTACCGCCCTGGCTGCACGCATAGCGATACTTAACCCAAATCTGTCATAATAATCCGAGTATGTTTAAGCACTGTAAATAATATGCCTTGTCTCACCTGAATCACTTGGAGAGAACTGGGTTACATGCATGGTTACAGTGGAAGCATGTTTTGAACATGCTTCCTGCAACTTTGCCCCTCTCTCTGGTCATGCATGCGATTATTGTAAAGGGTCTTGAGGTAAGCATAGGGAATGGCTTTAGAGAACAGTCTGCTGTATCCTGCATTCACCATCAGCAGTGGGGAGCTGCTCTGCTGATTTGTCATTCCAGCAGTACAGTAGATCACTACTGTAAGGGAGAAGCAGCCTGCACTCATCTACCACCTGAATCAATAGAGGTGAGTAGCCTGGGACTAGAGTTTCAAAGACAAAAACTGGGACAAGTGGAGGGGCTGTCATAGATAAAGGTTTTGATGGAGTGAGGGAGTTAGGAAGATACAACGGCAACCTCTTCCTTTTCCTGAGTCTCTTCTGCAGTGACACACTGCAACCCTTTAATGTAATGAGAAAGGGGCACATGCGTAAAAGGCATATTTATCCTTCTGAGATCTCTTCTCTATGTGCATTCCCATCCAATCCTCAGTCTTAACCTACCATCTTCCTTATTCCAGGACTGGCAATCTTTCAACAAAGGAGGAGTTGGTTGTATTTTTCTTTCCCCAGTTAGCTATTAAGTGTGCCAATGGAAACTTGGCGGGAAGCTGATGATGCTGCTTCTGCCTGTGGCAGGAGGTCTCAGTTCCTGCTCAATTTGGAGCTCCGTGGGGGCCAGAAGCAAATGCATCTCCCAGACATCTCTTTGAAAGTGCCCAGACCCCCCATGTTCCATGTCTGTGTGATAAACCTGATCTAGCCCCATCCCCTCCTTGCTGTTGTCATCCTCTGTGCTCTGCAGCTTGGCTGTAGTTGGGCAAGTGGCCCTGGGAATTAAGCTCCACAAAATACCAGCCCTGGTACCCTGGCATTGACCAGAAGGAGGCAGTCAGCTGGAACATTGTGGCTGGGGTGTAGCCCCAGTCATGCATGGTGTGAGGCACCTTTCTTTTTTTCTGTTTATCCAAAACCGATTGTTATAAAACAGAGAGCCCGCAGAGGCAATATATATTCTCCAGAGAACAGCTAAATACTAAGGAAGTGGCTGGGACAGCAAGCGTTGGGACTGACTTTCTCATAGACTCCTTGAATAACTAAACCTACAGGAACACTGACATTCTGGGGATAAACCAGCCCCACCCTTCATAATTAGGGCAAAAGCCCTCTGTGAGTTGACAACATCCCTATGTTGCCAGCTACTCCTATGTGTCAGGTACCGAATTATCCAAGGACCCAGCAAAATGTTGATGTCACTGGAAATTACACAACACATACTTTGAAAACAGACTCTGAAGTAGCCCCTTAACCACAGAGGAACTTGACCATTTAATATATACCTAAATATCTTGCTAGACCAAAGCTACACCGTATGTTTGTGCATATGCTTTAAGCAGCCTGGTTTAGTGGAAGGTGTCCCTGCCCGTGGCAGGGGAGGTGGAACTAGATGATCTTTAAGGTCCTTTCCAACGCAAACCATTCTATAATTCTATAATTCTATGATTCTATGTATGGAGACTTGCTCTCATACGTGGATTTCTTCCTCTGCTTCCCCCAGGGAGCAGCTCTTTTGCGCACTTAAACAAGCTGGAAACAGTTGAAACTAAATCCCAGTATGTAACGTGAATCCTGCATTTAGTGGGTTTGACTTTCAAAAATGCTAATACACACAGGCCCTGATGACTTCAATAGCATTTATGGGTGCTCGGTGCTTGTATAAATGTCACACTATTTATAACATATTTCTGTGTCCTTTTTTTATATTCTCTGTTGGCCTGTCTCTTTTCCACTGTGGTATCTTTGACTGACAAAGTCACATCAGGATGTAGCATGTGTTTGAATAATTAAGAAAGTACAAATAAAAGTTATCTTTATTCTAGTCCATTTTTTTCCATTGCTCAATCACCAAAGATAACAGTACCATTTCACCACTGCTTTTTACATTATATGGAAGAAAAATACTTTTAGTTTTGCAGTGGTTTATTAAACCTTCCAAGTCCAATTATTTGCCCCTAGAATTTTGCCCCTAAGCTTTAGAAAATTGTTTCAGCTATATCCAAACTCATGCCAACTTCCTGGCTTCTTGGCCGCAACCCATCAGCGAGTGCTCTACTAAGAACCACTTTGAGGCTTTCCTTGAACCTCTTCTTCTTGCTGCTTCCTACGAAGAAGTAAACAAGGGGGTTGATGCTACTGTTAACGGTGGAGAGAACAACGGTGACGTGGTTCTGCTGGCTGAGCAAAGACGACCAGTGGTGGTAATTCAGAAGATACAGCAGCCTCATAGGCATGGCAAAGATGAGGAAGACAATGACTGTCGCCACAATGATGATGTAGAGCTTTGACGAATGAGGTCTCAGGGAGTTACGATGAATCCTGATAACCAAGATCAGGCTGGACAGAATCATTAGAGGAATGAAGATCATGAAAGTCAGGATCCATGTGAAGATGAGCAGTGCTTGGCAGTGGTTGCCATCATCGAATTGTTCCTTCGTTGAATCATCTTTGCATGTTAAGTATTCGGCTACTGTCATCAGAAAAGACAGAGTCCACAGAACTGCACACACGATTGCCGATTGGTGCTGTGACCGGTGGCATCGGTACCAGATGGGGTAAACAATAGACAGACACCTCTCAATACTGATGGCTGTCAGGAGATAGAGACCAGTATTATATCCGAGAAGGAAGACAATAGATAGTGTGGTGGTTATGTAATAGTAAAAACCGTAAGCGAATCCAAAACCAGCAATGTATTCAATTGACAGAATAAATGTACAAAACAGTAAGGAGATGTCAGCAATGGACAGGTGTGTGATGTACGCAGTGAATGGGTTTCTTTTGATCTGGAAGCAGAGGCACCAGAGGACAATTCCATTTTCACAAAAACCCAGGAAGGAGATGATCATAATTACCCAAAGTGGGGTCAATATCTCCCAGACCCTTTCCTGTGTAGAAATGTTTCTGTGCATTGAGATGTTCTCTGTGCCTTCGCTGGGATGAAACGTTATGTTTGACTCATCCATGGGGAAAGCTCAAGTTTGGATAGCACAGCTCTTCCTTCTGTAAATATGTATAAAAATATACTGTGAGCATTGTGTGCTCCTCCCCTCCCCCTTTTCTTTCTGTTTTGTGGACCCTCCATTTCTGGTCATATCTGAAAGCCTTAGCAAAAGGAAAACCAGTTTTGATATACTGATGCTAGCTGAAACCCAGTTGGAACTACTCTTGGCAATGTAAAAGATTGCTAAGCCCGTCATGCTAGCAGAAATCCTGAGCTTTCATCTCTGTGGGGTTCAGCATATGAGTGCTAAACCACAACTAAAGAGATAACCTCAAAGAACTCTGGGACAAGCAATGTCTCCGTCACATTGCAAAGTTTCATGATATAGTGGTCACAGATAGCATTGGTGGTTCTTGTTAGAGCCCTAGATTGTTCCCAGACAGGTCTGTTCATCTCCTGTTGAAGCTAATGACGTTAACTTTAAGTTGAACATACGTATTTCAAGCTAATTTGGCTCATAAGTTTTTTGTTTTTAAAAAAATGGCTACCAGTGTCACTTCTCCAGGAAGGGCTTTAATTAAGTACGTAAAAATAATACGAAGTTATTCAGCACTGTATTACCTCCAAGTAAGAGGTGGAGGGAAGGTGAAATGGCACCGTTTTGAGACAGTTATTTTTTACCAGCTTTAAGTGTCATTTATCATAGCATAACATAATTTAATGATGTTTACACACTCAGAACGCTTAGCACAACTGCAAATATCCTGCAAACTTTACAAATCCAACCCATCACAAGGTGAAGTAGCTACTCAGGCTCACTGCCATTGCTATAATGGTTTTAACTGTTGTTTTGCTGAGTTACAGAACAAGTTCTCCTTTTGTATGTCTCCTTTTCTCTCATAACAGAGAATTAGCAGCATTGGCTTTTCATACAAATATCTCATGCCCCCCTCCCTGTTAACTTCCTGGCTGCCCCTGTGATGATACAGTCACATTCAGGACCCTTGCTGATTTACTGATGTTAACAGGGAGTAACTGTTGGCAATAAGCTTGCCCAGCTGACTCGGTTCATCCATATAAGCAGCCTTGTTCATTAACATGCCATAATGAGAATTTACCCATATCCTCAAGCAGTTAAGAACATCAAATGCAAGGTAAAGAAGTTTTACTGGGGCACTTTTTGCAATGGTTATTTAAACAGAGCCATTCACCCGTCATAAATTTTCTTTCATGAGCCCTGGGTTTCCTGGGTTCAAAACAGCTTCTTAAGACAGATATCACAGTCTAAAAAAGAGCATTCAGTAAACAACATGGGAAGCCTCAGGGCTTGCTGGCATTTAAACCTGCACAAAAATGTTAATGGTGATCCCACCTGCATGTTGACCATGCCACCATCTGAGACACAGTCGGAGGTAACTATCAACATAGCTGGAAATGTGGTAGAGAAGTGAGTGTGAATGCAGCAAGTAAATGCAGTGACCAGAATGAGTGGCAAGCCTCCCAAAAGCAGTGTTCTGCAAAAATGGCAGAGGGAAGGTGCTCAAACACTGTGCTGCTGGAAGTGTAGTAAAGCTTCACAGGAGAAAAGGAGAGGAGAAGCTATCTACTTCAAGAGTAGAGAGGAAACAAATAGGAAAGGAAAAAAAGAATGAAGAGACTCAAGTATGAAAGAAAGACTCAAAGTACGAAAAGACTGTAGAAAGTTCTTGATTCATATCTCTGTATACATGGAGTATTTCTCTCTGGAGAGTAAAACAAAGAGGAAAAATTTCTGGACTTACTAAGGTCATTCCCACGTGAGAGCATTCAGAGATGAGAATGGAAAGAATCCTCGCCTTCCAGATACATCCATGGTCTGTTCAGATTTCCCTGAAGCTGTTGAAGAACTTCCTTGAAGAAGCTGCAGGTTACCTTCGCCAACCATTTGCCTTTGGTAAGAGAGGGAGCAAATAGTGACTCTGACCATGACTGCCTCAAAAAGAAGTGTGCAGTTCTCCCATTGCTCCAAATGGGAGCATGCCAAGCAAAGGGCCCCAGGCTCATCATCTGAGGCTGTGCTTCAAATGGCATCACTCAGTAACTGGCAAGTCATCTAGCTGAAAGCCTGGGAGTTAACTCTTGTGGGAACTGAATGGCAGTGTATGGAAAGTTGTCCTGAGCTGCTACAATACCAAGAGACATAGTTTAAACAAACAAATGCAAAGTGAGTAGGAGATCTATTTGGGGATGATAAGATCTGAAAGAAAAATCTCAATTTAGAACTGTGCCACCAAATGCCATCTAAAATAATAAAAGTTGATTCATAAATTTGTCTTATGTTTTTTAATACGAGAAAACAGGAAAGCAAGAAAGACAGAGAGGGAGAATGAAAGAGAAGAGAGAAAAAAAGTGAAAAAAGATAGAAGGTGAGAAAAAAGGAAGAGAAAGAAAAAGAGGGAAGGAAGGAAGGGAGGAAGGAAGGGAGGAAGGAAGGGAGGAAGGAAGGAACGAAGGAACGAAGGAATGAAGGAAGGAAGGAAGGAAAACTAATTCACAGAATGAAAAAAATAAAAAGAAAGAAACCCCAGAAGAAAGGAAATAGCCACATCATTGTGTTAGTCTCATACATCCATTCCTCTTGGTAAAAACTGTATCTTCAGGTTATTCTATCAAAAAAAAAAACCAGCCGTGTGAAGCAAAAATCTGTTCTTGAGATTTAAACAGTCTCCCCTGAAAAGTTCAAACAGGCCTAGGAGCAGATAAACTCTTTGAAAAGTCCCCTGAGGATGTCCCCTGCTTTTGCCCCAAGTATTAGGTTGTTTTTATATTCAGATATTAGCAGAACAAACATTCTTAGCCAAAAAAGGAGAGACTTTGCTTGGTCTTCTCCTTTAGATGTTTCACTAAAACTACCAAATCCCCAAACGGGAGAAACTACTAACTGATGTGAGAAATAAATGACCCCAAAGGGAGGGTCAGAATAAAGTTAGGAAGGAAACAGAGTGAAATAAAAACAACTTCTAATTGCTTTCTGTTGGCTTAAGCTGTAATCCACCTTACGTTCAACAGCTACAGGACCAAAAATTTCAAGTTACCTCTGAAAAATAAAAAACGTGTTCCTTCCCATAAAATGAGATATGTGTATGAGTAATGAGAAGGGTCATTGTAGGAACACGTTAACATTTCAAGATTGATGAGGTACCTGGGTTCGTAGCCCACTCAGTCTGCTGCGCAAATGCAATCCAAAATCGGAGATGCCCTGGCCTCTGTGTCTCCATGGAGGAGGTGGTTTCTGGCAACTCTCTCACATGCACACAGCACCTCCTTCATCACTGGTCCCTGGGATGCCATCAGTCATCATCTACACGGCCAGGGCAGCATGGTGAAACCAGGCCTTGAGGGGAGCACAGCTTATCCTTGGTGACTTCGGGAGTAACAGGAAGGTTGAATAGCACAGGGGGACGCCACACCTGCTCACCGCTGGAGTGTTTATGTCAGATGCTGCCAAGAGATGGAGTGGCTATTTCTGAATCAATTTAACTATTCAGATATTGAACAAGGGGACTACTGTAACAAAGCATGGAACCCCAACAGATCTTGGGATTAGAAATTAGTATCAACAATAAAGACATGAGGGACAATATAGATACTCTGTTTATTTCAATCTAAACTGAATATACAGCAACATGTGACATGAATGATAATTTATCCCAAAAAATTCTCTCCTACACTAACCTGGTGGGACAGAGCAGCCTTGCAGTGGATATAAATTGAATGTATGAACACTTTCAAATATCCTGTATGTACGAAGCTAGCAGTGTTACCTTTTTATCATTTTGCTTTGAGCCTTTGATTAATTTCATGTTCTTATATCTCAAATTCCTGGAAGCAGAAGGCAACCTGAAAAGAACTCGCAATTCATTCGTTAAGCAAAACTCAACAACCTAGGATTTATAAACCAAATTAGAGGGGTTTACATGGTTGATACAGGTGCCAGTATATAAAAGAGCCTCTGTGTACCTGGGAGTCAGATCTCCTAATTATATACTTACACGAGCCATGACAAAAACCCCTAAGGGATGAGCTTTGGCAGCACTGTCAGGCAGTGCAATTTTTCCTGATGGTCATTCAGTCATTACCAATTTCCAGCTGAAATTCATTCCATAACTATTCAGCTCAAACAAAGGTAGGAGTTGGGCTTAGGTTTCAGAGGAGTGTGGACTGAGGAGCTGGGCTCAAAGAACTAAGAGAGGGGCACACTGGAAAGCTGAGGGGTTGTAAGGTGACAAAAGCCCAAACAGAGAGCTCTGGGGTGCAATGGAGAGCAAACAGAGGACTCTGGGGCACACTGAGAACAAATGCACGAGTCATAAGTGTCTTAAGATCCATTAAGGCTTTCAGGTACTAGAAGAGCCAGAATGACTTATGGTTACTCCCCAATAGGTGATATGAGAATATCATTATAGGCTTATGGTAAACCTTAGGCTTAAGGTTACCCTAACCCAAAACCCACCACAGAACTGGCTAGACACCCTTTATCCTACTCATATCAGCCATCATCCTAGCATATGCCCAGTTCCCTAAAGGGTGGTAATTGGTGGATTGTATTATACAGTCAACAGGCGTGAGAGCTGGATTTATTGTTGGCTTCGGCAAAGCAAGGTGAAAGTACGTGTCACCAGCTAGTTTTGAGGCCAGCAGGGATCATCTGTTCATAGTTAAAAGTAAGGTTATGGTAGGAGTTAAGATTCAAGAAAACAGAAGATGAAGACTAAGAAGACTATGTCCAGAATCACGGTTAGGATGAAGACTCCTTGGTGGCTGCTCAGTTGTTATAAGGCCAGTTGTAAAATCCTGGCAATCATAGGATTGTGTTTTTATGAGAACAGTATGGAATAGCAGGCTCCAAAAGTAAGGATTACTGCTTAATCCTGAAATCCTACTGAGAGATTTTGACAACTGAAGTTGGTAAGGGTGAATTAGTCATATTTTTTTCTGGGTGGTTAAGACCCACCGCATGTTGGTTATGAAAGTGGATTTAGGGCCTGTGGCAGAGGGCCTGAAAACTAGGTGTTCTCTGAGAACCTGTGAAGAACCTTATCTGAGGTGAGAATAAGGCAGCTAGTGAGAGATGAGCAGTTTATGGTTACTGTTGGGACTACACAGGCCCCTACAACAGTTTGGTAAAGCTATTTTCAGATTACTTTTCTATTCTTTTGTTAGGGGTGTTTTTGGATGATTCATGCATTTTAGGTTCTGCTCTGAAAAGGCTGATGAGAAAGAGGTAGTTAATAGCAGACAGAAAGCTAGGGGTACACAGGCCCAAATACGGTGTGCAGGGCTCTGGAGGTATCTGGAAGTGAGGTGTCTGGCCCATTACCGCATTGCCCAGACTGGCGGGCAGGTTAGAGGAATTGTTGACATGTAATTTCATAGATGACTGTCATGTGAGCATGGGACGATTTGGAGATGTTCCTGCTCCTGACTTGAGCTGCACCTTCTTTTTTCCCACCCGCACAGCTCCAGTGGCGTGCCAGGGCTCGGCACTGACGGGTGATGCCATGCGGCAGGAGAAGCAGAGCTCCAGCTCCGCAGCACCAGGGTGAGATGTGTGCTGCCCAGGCACGCTTCTGCTGGGGGGAGAGGACAACTCCAGGCTGGCTCCACTTGTGCAACCCCACAACCAGAGGGGAAATCAGCCAGTTTGGGTACAGGAGCTGTACAGACGCATTCATATGATACCAGGTGGCCGCGTTTACTTGCCTCGGTGCAGCACATGTGATGTTCTGGATCTGAGCTCGTACCTCTGTGTCCTGTCACAGCGCTGGTGAAGAAGCAGCCAGAGGGCAATTGCAGGGAGTTTCCCAGCTCAGAGAGGGGTGGTGAGCAGGGGGAGAGTACCAGGAAGCGAGGAGCTCTTAGTGGTGCTGTGAGCTTGGGAGAAACTAATATAAAAGAACAAGGTTTCCTACTGCCCAATTTTTGTGTTTTTTTGGGGGGGAAAGGAAAAAACATAAAATTTTAAAAGTTACAAAAATTGAGTGGAAAAGGTATACTTGGGCAAGGAAAAAAATACATATCTTTACTAAAACCCATAAGTCATCCCCTCTCAAAGAATCTCCATAATATATTTCTGTATCTTTTGGTTTAGAAGAAGTGTCCCTTGCAAGTGGAAATGTGTTCCCGCTGTCTGCCTGCCTCACACCAAGTCATGGACAAGGGGAACCTGGGTCTTAATAAAGTTCAGAGCAGCTGTCTTCTTGCTTCACAAACCAGCCTTAGTTCTTTGTGTACTCTGATCTGCTCTTGGTTACGCTTCGCCTGTCTGAGTCCTTGGTCACTTGCAGTCAGTCGCCTGCAAAGCCTCACCAACATTTTGTTCCCTATCTCCCTCTTCATGAGAAATCGCCATGAGTTCTTGACAAAACCTTGCTTATTCAGACAGCTCGTATCTTCAGCCACGCTGAATGTGAGGTCTCCCCTATTCTTGGGTTTCAGAGGCCTTTCAACTATCTGTAGACCCACCCCCTACCCTTTAGTCCTAACATGCATTAGCAGGTAGCACCTCGTACATTGGTGACAGTGGAGTCTGTCCCCAGTAGAAATGTACCCTAGCTAAAATCATTCTGTGTCTTATTTTCCTCTTGGGCCAGTCACCAATGGCACAAACGCTAGCACCAAACCCAGCATCGTCACATGTCAGAAGAGAAAATACACTACACCTGCCTGCTGGCAGCCCCACCAGCTACCAGCATTAGGGCCACCACTGCTATGTAGTGTAGGACAATATAGAAAATAGTGTTTTCATTCTGTATTTTCATTTTATATATGTAAGACAATACAGAAGACCATCGGGGAGAGAATAGGATAAGAATGGAAGTAATAATTTGGCATATATCATTAACTAGTATAGGCAGTTTAGACCATTTTGGCTTTAGTTGTGCAAAGCAGAAGTTACAGGATTAGAAAATATGAGACGCATGACAGAGGTGAGTCAGAGCTTTGCACGATAAAAGCTTGGAAGAAAAAGTTTGAGTGCCAGGTAGCCAGTAAACTTAGCTTTTACTTTGTTTAAGTTGAGATAAGATGGTGTGATTATATCCAGTTACCTCTCATAGACTAAAACATTTTGTATTACTGATAAAGATAATGAAAGAAGGGTCGGTACCATGGTGCTCTATCCTTCAACCTGTGTTGTTTCTGGAGGTTCCCATCAACACATGTCCAAATCCTCCTTGAAACAGAGTTGCTGGTCAGACTAAGTTATGTGAAGTGTCTGCCCTATAAGAAAGACTGGCCTGAAATTAATGGAGGTATTTAAAAGACAGGTAGAAGTAGTGCTGAGGGACATGGTTTAGTGGTAACTTGGCAGTGCTAGGCTAACAGTTGGACTTGATGATCTTAAAGGTCTCTTCCAACCAAAACAATTCTATGATTCTGTGATTCTATGAAATAATCCTTACTCCTGATTGTACTAATCTGCCTGTCTTCTTTCTTCTACCCCTTTTTTAATTTTTATTTTGTATCACATATTCATCTAATTCATTTCCAGCCTATTGCAGAAGTTAGCCATTATTCTTGATTTGCTCTCTGCACTGCAGGAATAGGTAGTTAAGTAAAATCCTTGATGCCTGTTACTGTGAAACCTTATTCTCTTTGGTTGGGTTCACTGAACACTCATGATTTTTCAGCTGAAGTCTGGTGGTCCAACAATCTCCCTGCACTCTGCTCCTACACACAAGAGAAGTAGCTATGGTGCTGAGGATCCCTTGTATTGGAAAATTATTTAAAAGGATGATAACTTCTGTATGGAGGCACCAGTACTTCAAAAAATCAAGGTAGATAACATAGGAATTGTTGACAGCCTTTTCTGAACAGTCTTTGGACACAGCCAGGATAGGTCTGTGACTCCTTAGGGCAACGTCTTTACAAGTTGTCTAATGGCATGCTTGCAAATGTAACTACTGTGTTTGGATGTAATTAGATAATATGCAGTAAACAACAAGAGCTTTTTAGTGACGTGACTGAAAGAGCTGTGTATTGCTATATGATGTTGGGGTTTAATAAAGGAATTTTCATCTGAACTGTGAAAGTGGTCTAAAAGTCCACGGATTAGTTCAGTATTTTAAAATCAAAATTTCATTGTGGATATCACATTGTGGTCCTGCAGGGAAACTGTAGCCTGGTTTTCTCATGTCTCATTTCTCCTTTATTGGACTGAACCTCTCCCAGTGCACCATGGAATAGGACTTTGTAATACAATCCTCTTTTCTCCTGCTGTCCAATTGGGAGCCTGACTGACGGAGATGAACATCATCAAATGGACCAGGGCATCAAAACATCCTTTCCGAAATGAAATACTTCTTTATGATTTTTCCCATACGTTGAATTTTTAAAATGAAGAATCTCAAGTAGCCAAACATTTTCCTTTGAGTAAAGTTTTTCTATTATTTTTAAACTGCTCCTAATACTAATCCCTTTTCAAAGACAAAATATAGACTCAGAGATAATCTGTGTTTTTCAGGGTGATCCAGCTTGAACACAAGTGCAAAACAAGCTCATGCAGTAGGTTTGCTGCATAAAGCCAGAAGGTCACTGAAGGAAAACACTGTCTCTTCTATCAGGTATATACCTGGGGTGGATGAATCCTAAAGAAACCTAAAATATCAAAGCCATTATATTTTCTGCAAAAGGATATTTTTAAAGTGTAGCAAGAGTACAAAACAATGATCCTGAGGGTAGAAATGATGAGGCCTTTGTTTACTCTGTCTCAAACTTCCTTATCCTCCTCAAAATTCCTCCTCTGCACAGTGGGAGTAACATGGGAGCACTGGGAGGGTAACTTCAAATCTGTGAGATGCTTAGTGAGAACAGTAATATAAATATTAAAAATACAAGGAACTCACCTACTACTTCAACCTCACTAACACAATAAGAAGAGAGTTTGATTCTATTACAGTAAAAACAAGTGGTCTTGGCTTTTTTTATTTTTTCACTTTTTCCAACTTTCTCCTTTATACCTGTGACAGAAATGAGACAGGATGCTCGGCTGTGGTAAGTCATCACAAAGCCATGAAAATCAGTGTCAGTAAACCAGGTAACAGTTCAGCCCCTGCACATGAACTAAGGCTGCTCTTGAGGACTCCAGGTTCAGGATTTCTAGCTCCCCCAGTGACGTGGTGGTACCTCTTGCCAAAGCTTCAGCATGAACATCTATATTGGCTGTGTCATCAGTTTGCTTCCAGAAACAGTATTGACTTGTCCTCTTTATTCATAGGCTGGTTTGGTAACAGCATTTGCTCTGCGCAGTTGAGATAACATAAAAGGAGTTAGGTAGAGAACAACGACGGACTGAATTGCAGCTGGAGAAAAAGAAACTGAAGTTCTGCATTTTTTAGGAATTCCACTTCTTCCTGCATCAAAACATCAGGTTCTTTCTTCCTCTGAGGTGAAGAGGTTAAAAGACACCACCACATTCTCCCTCCCCTTAACAGGGACTGCCAGCAATTAAAATGTGTTCAGACTCACTTGAAGTCTCAGTCTTTTGTTAATAAAAAATATTTGCCTCAGAATTTAGATGTTCCAGGGACTATTGCTGAACACATTTCCTAGGACTGTATTTTTTCTTCCTTGTCATGCTTTCCCTTTATCTTTTGATGTCACGGACCCATGATTTTTCTTGTTCTGTGAGCAGCACACCAGCATTTCTGTGTGGCTCTTGGCCATGCAATACGTGCTGCTGGCCACAGTGGAGCCAGCTGGAGGACGTGTCCCAGGTGGGCAGTCATGTCTGCTTGTGCACCCACGGTGGGATGGAGTGGGGCTGAGCTGGCTGTGCAGAGGAGAGCCAGGGTAGCGCAGAAATGTCCAGGTTACCACCAGCCCCCTAGCCAACACAGTCCCAGTAAAAATGACGGGATATAGCCCTGGCACGGAAGCACTGAAGTGCACTTTAACTGCTGACAAGGCGCTTAGATTAAAAAGCTAGAAGGCTGGCAGCTCTATATCATCTGTCCTGTTTCTCTGCCTCACTGTCCTATATTTTTTTCTCCTGGTTCCTGGCCTAATCTTGTAATACCTTGTGGTTTACATGCACCTACATTCCCACTGATAGGAATATACATTCTCATTTAGGAGCAGAGTTTACACACGTGACTCGAGGCACCCTTAATACCCATAAAAGATTGAGTTTTCTCCACCTACTTTGTCATGCAGACTGTTCTGCTGTGGTACAAAGAAATCAGACTCTGATCAGAGATACATCCTCAGCAAAGCTATTTCCTTAGTACTCCTCCAAACAGGGATTGATGGAAGGAGATAATGAGGTGTCAGTCACAGAACTAGACAGCGCCTCCTCGTCAGGCTGAATGTACAAGTACTCCAGATGACTATATAGTATATAATATGAGTAATATTATACACGTATCGTGCCACAATTAAATTTACTACTCTCCCAGCTGAAGAAAGTCTTAGTTTCTGGTATTGTTTTTTTGGGGACAGGGATGGGAGAAGGAAGAATCAGTAAGAGACTAGAATATAGTTGATGGCATAGAAACCATTAGTCAGAAGAAAAAAAGCAGGTAAAGGTATTAGTAAAATAACTAGATGGATTGTATCTCTTTCTTTCACAAAAAGTTTTAGAGACATTGTGAGGGCCGAAGACCAAAACCAGAGCTGTCCTTTGACACTGCATAGAGATTGAGTGTCATCCTTGAAAGCTGCCAGGTGACTCCGGGGACAGCGTCCTGAAACAGGCACCGGAGGGGTGATAGGCTGCCCTCTCCTTTTTGAATAAATGATATACTGGAATTAATAGGGGAGGAGCGGAGCTGCAAAAGCACAGAGCAAGGAAATTGTCTCAAAGCGGTCAGCTGCTGGCAGGTCACCACCATTCTGGGCCAGCAGCGCCCCGTTGACCCTGTAGACAAGGTGCAGACGTCCAGCACCAGCACAGAGCTGCCGTGGCATCCTTGGTGTGCGCTGCCTGCCCTGCCTGCTACTGCTGCCGCTTGCCTTGCTGCCAGGAACTGTGCAGATGAATGAATTTCTAAAGCTGGTGCTAAAGGGTCTGCCAGCTGTCATACCCCTGCACAGTGATGATGAGGGAGGTCATGGCACTCACCCTCTCCTGCCTCCATGATGATGGTGATGATCTGTGCATGATGGGTAGCTCCAGGAGAGCCATGGAGATAGTGGCCAGCTCCCCGAGAGCCACACACAGCACCATGTCAGGATAATGAGGCAGTGGGATCCCTTACGTGGCAGATCACGGCATCACAGAATTTTCAGAGTTGGAAGGGACCTCTAGAGATCATCTAGTTCAGCTCCCCTGCTAAAGCAGGATTGCCTAGAGCACATTACTCAGGACTGCATCCAGGCGGGTCTTGAAAATCTCCAGAGAAGGGGACTCCACAACCTCCCTGGGCAGATGAGTCACTGGAGACTGTGTCTCTGCGATCATGACCGTCAGTTTGATGACTGCGCTGTGACAGAGGAGGCGATATAGGAGGATGCTGGCCAGGACCTGTAATCACGGATTTTTTGTTCCTATCACCTGTGATAGTCTCCACGTGCATGTACTAATTCTGTTGTGGCAGAGTTACACTGCAGCCCAGAATTTGTGAGCCCAACAACAGGGAATGAGCCCCAGGCTATATGGTGCTTCCTGATCCCAGCTGACTAGTTTTACAGGGATTTCTTCCATCTTCTCAGCTACTTAAGCAAGCTGGTATGTGTACCTGAGGATGGGATCAGGGTGGAGTCTCTGAATACAAAGGGTTTGTGTGGTATACAAACCACTACTCCTCTGAAAGGCAAGCTCAATTCAGCATGGCGTGAGCACATGGCCTAAATCACATCACCTAAATTCAGGCCTGTGTTCAGGCACTTTATTCAATCAAGGCTTAAATGCTTCAGTCTTCACATTTTCATCAGCTGGGAAGAAACAGCTGAGGGGGTGGCACTGTCTGTCCCATAACTGCAAATGCAAATCTTTCTCGTGATGCTCATTAAACTGTAGGTGCGGGTTTCCTGAAGGCACGTCATGCCAGGCAAAACAAGGCCAGGCTTTTCAAGCATTCATCGCCTTGTGTCAGTGGCGAAACAGACTGCCCCGGTGGAAACATGTGATTGAGTAAGCCTAATTATACCTTCTGGCTTCCAAGAACAGGCCTTTAAGTTAATGCAACAGGAGATACATTCTCTGCCCTAATTCACAGCCAAGAGCACTCCCTGACTGCAGTAACCGGCACGATCTTCCGGAGTGGGAATACTCATATTTTCGCTTGTTCCTCACGTTATCTCAAATACACCCCTGTATCACAAGCAGATCAGCCCCTTGTATCGCTCTCAGACATGGCTGTTGTAGCACCACGAGGCGAATTACATGTTTGTGCTTTGAAAAGCCTTCCTTTCCATACAAGATCTTGTGTAAGAGTCAAAATCCTTCTGGAATAGGCACAGGTGGCCCCTCCCTTCTAGGGTCATTTCTTTCTCATATGCCAAAGCCAAGCTGTTTCTCTCAGATGAGGATTTGGAAACACTTCTGGGGAAAGGAGGGGAAGCATTTCCTTTTTGGGCCTCTGCCCTGGTCCCTTCTACTCTTGGATAACTGCACAATCTGATGGATGTTGAAGCCAGAGATGCCCTCCTGGGGCTAGGCAAAGGCCTGGGTTGCCAAATCGTCTGTTTGACAGCTGATTTGAAAACAAACAAACCTTAAAATAGTATTTCTGCCATTGCATTGGCTTCAAACTTTCAGTCCTATGTTGAATTGGACCAAGCAAAAGGAGCAGAATAAGCAGCACTAAAATGACTGTTGTGCCTCCTTTGTCCCCCATATTACTCCAATGTCCACAGATACTATTTTTTTTACTTCTCTTCTTCCTTTGTGCCTGTTTCTTGATGATTTTTTTTTTGCTCCTCCCTTTCTCTCATCACCTACATGCTCTGAAGCTCTCCCTTGAGATGTTAACTTCCTTCTTGTGACCACTTGAAGTGCCAGGCAAGGCTTGAGAGATTGGGAAAATTAAAAGAGAAGAATGATGGAAAGAAAAAAAAATTTAGGGGAAAAAAGCCATGTGACTTTTCCCTTTACTTCAGTGCAGACAGAGCCCTCAAAGCATGAGTAAAACTACTATGGAGAGCATGCATCTTCAATATCTCCCTGCAACATCCCATCACTGCATTTCTACCCAGCAGGTCTCCACACTCGGTCTAATGATAACGTGCTTCATGCCCTTCTCCTGCCACACCACCAGCAATAAAAGCTCTTCTCTCTCTACACGCTCATTCCAAAATCACCCACTGGCTCCAGGGGGCTGCCCTCATCCCCTCTTACAATGTGCTCCTTTACCTCAGGCAGACGATTTATTTTTGTCCAATTGTTTACATGAAATCTTTATTTGGTACAGGTCTTCCAGGACACAGGCATACACATGGAACAGGGAATCTCAGAAGTTTCTTTGCTTTCCTAATTTAGGCAGAAAAGAAAACATTCTCTTTCATCTTAACTCTTTAGATTCACTGTGCATTAAGGAAATGTTGTCTTATTGGAGGCTTTGTGCTGTCCCCCCAGTTATGACGTCAATGTGGTGACCTGCTTCAGCTTTGCCTTTCGCTCTTCCTCCCACATGGCTCATCTACAGACCGTGGGACATCACTAACCTGCTTGGTGAAGAAGTTGTGAGCTGGATTAGCTTCGCCACAAGCACAGTGGCTGCCACCGAACGTGTGCAATTCTTCACATGCACAACTACCTGTTTTCCTTAAAAATTAGCATGCTGGCATTATTCAAGATAAAAGTAATTATTTTTAAGCATGTATCTTAAACATACTCTGATCAAAACCTCCAGCAAAGCTCACCCCTTGGCTTGACTGGGAGCAGGACCCAGCCTGAAACTTACTTGAATCTTGACTTATAGTTTTGTTTTGAAAAACTGAGGAAAACTGCCTGTGAAGCACATTTTTTTCCTCCACTTGGGAAATGACATGGTTACTTATGTCAGACATTATCTAAAAGTGTCAGAGTTCCTTGGCCCAGCTGACAAGATGGTATCACCTCTAGCATGATAGTGCATCTAGGCTGGAAACTGACCTGGTCGTCAGAGGACTGTGGTTTCTGGACAAGCTGGGAGATGAATGGGCAGAAAATCCTGAATACCTTTAGGAAGGAGTCTGATCAGATTAAATATGGGATTTTTTTTTAATATAATAACAAGAAATCAGGCTTTGGAAAGTAAGAGCTCCCTTCTAGTCCTGCATTCCCACTTACTTCAGCACATTAATGATCTCACTTCAGTTTAGTGCAAAAAAAATCAGTATATTCTGCTTTGCATCAGTTCTGCTCTTGGGAGTTCTGGATTCAAGCACTGTGTCTGCAGCAGTGGTAGTAATAAAGTCTGCTTATTTAGCTTTAGTCTAGTTCATGGGTATGTCAGGGACTTTCCATTCCTGTACGACCAGTGGAGCCTTCAGCATCCCATTTGTTTCATTTTGCAAGTCTTGCAAGCGAGAGAGTTGTCTGAGGAAGAAGAGGGCCATCTCCTGCAATACTCTGGAGACCAGAGCAGCCTTAAACAACTGCAAAAGCAAGTGTATGCCTTTGTGCCCATAGTTCCTTCTTCATGGAGCTGAAAAAACATGTGAGGCTGCCACGAGGCTCACGTTCTGCCCCAGCAAGATATGGGGATGGTAGGTGTGGTCACTGTAAGCAAAAACCAAAAGTCTTAGCAAATGCCTCCTGCCCTACTTTGCTTACAAAAGAAGAAAAGTAATTTGAATTGTAATACTGGTTGGCATATTGTTTTAAATCAGTGCCATCTAGTACTCAATTTTTTCTGAATCTTTTAATTGATGTACTATACAAAGAAGTATTTAAACAGCTTAAGGGGGTTTTGGCATTTCATTCAGAACTCAGAGATCAAATGCACCAGAATAAATATTTCATCCCAAAATTAAAATCTTTTTTTTTTTCCAGTTTTCACAGTCTTATTTTTAAAAGCGATGGTAGGGTTTTATTCTTATTTATACACTTTTAAAATGCCCCTGGGCATTCCCTGTTAGCTCTCCAAAAGCAGACTGATAAGGCGGTACTTTGCCTTTGTTGACAGGAGATAACCCAGGACACACTGGGGAAGGTCTCGGTGACAGAGCTGAGTACCCAGCCCTTCCTCACAACAGAAGTATTGAGGCTCTGTCTCAAGGCAAGGAGACACAGCCTCACGGAGCACAAGCCTATGACACAAATGACCTCTCTCCTTTTCTGTTAGATGTAGAGAATGATTGAAATCAGCACACCAGAGCTGGAGGGATCAGTGTTGCACCCCTGATTAGAACCTTGGAAACAAATTACAATGAATTTCATGACTCGTGGAAAATGTAGGCCCTAGTCCCACAAAGCATTGAACATTATCAGCTGTTATGACCATAAATGGGGTAAAAGATACTTTGTACTTGGTACTTTTTTCCCAAGCCTATATAAATATGAGCAAACTACACTAGACAGCAAAAGGTGCAAGATACTGTATCAAATGATACTGTGAGATATGTATATCATAGAATCATAGACTGGTTTGTGTTGGAAGGGACCTTAAAGATCATCTAGTTCCAACCCCCCTGCCATGGCCAGGCACACCTTCCAATAGACCAGGTTGCTCAAAGCCCCATCCAACCTGGCCTCGAACACTTCCAGGGATGGGGCATCCACAACTTCTCTGGGTAACTGGTTCCAGTGTCTCACCACCCTCAGAGTAAAGAATTTCTTCCTAATACCCAATCTAAATCTACGTTGTTTCAGTTTAAAACCATTACCCCTCATCCTATCTCTACACTCCCTGATGGGGAGTCCCTCCCCATCTTTCCTGTAGGACCCCTTCAGGTACTGGAAGGCCACTATAAGGTCTCCCCGGAGCCTTCTCTTCTCTAGGCCCAACTCTCTCAGCCTGTCCTCACAGGAGAGGTGCTCTAACCCTCTGATCATCTTTGTGGCCCTCCTCTGGACCCGCTCCAACAGGTCCACATCCTTCTTGTGCTGGGGGCTCCAGAGCTGGACACAGTACTCCAGGTGGGGTCTCACCAGAGCAGAGTAGAGGGGCAGAATCACCTCCCTCGACCTGCTGGCCACGCTTCTTTTGATGCAGCCCAGGATGCAGTTGGCTTTCTGGGCTGCAAGTGCACATTGCTGGCTCATGTTGAGCTTCTCATCAACCAACACCCCCAAGTCCCTCTCCTCAGGGCTGCTCTTGATCCATTCTCCACCCAGCCTGTATTTGTGCTTGGGATTGCCCTGACCCACGTGCAGGACCCTGCACTTGGCCTTGTTGAACTTCACAAAGTTTGCACGGGCAACATATATACTTGTGTATATTTATGCATTAACACAGTGCATTTATTGCCACTTTAACACAGAGGGACACAAATAATTTTGATCAATTACTTCGTGTGCTCTAAAAAATTACAACCTTTTTGGTTACATAAATAAGACACTATCTAGGTGTGGTGATTTTTTTCTTTGATGATAGTTATGATTTTATCAGATTGGTTTCCAGGAAAAGCACATTGTAATATAGATGATTTGCTAACATGGTCACATTTGCTGGGTCTTTATCACAAGAGACGAAGCATCCTTCATTGCTTTGGAGCTCTGGATTCCTAATATTCATCCACAAAAGTAAGATCCGTAGGCCCACATTGTATTTATTTTCTTCTAGTTATTTCTTTGCTTACAGTGCTATTTAAAAGAGAATCTCTGCTGTGCTATCAGCGCAATACTGTCAGCTTGGATGTTTGCATAACTTGCAGAATTTTATTTCTAACCTTTGCAGAAGTCCTCTCCAACGAGCAGCTTTCTCTCTGCAAGAAACTATTTTTACCTCCCGCTTTTCCTGCCTGAGCTGAGATCTTTGTAACCCTGCTGTAACGGGGAACTGGGAATCACTCAGTAAAACAGCTGTGATAGTATATGCAGTACAAAATGCGTATCGGCTTTAACTCTGAGGTGTTTGATAAACCCATTTCTCCTTTCGTGAAGTAGTTTGTTTAAATTAACATTCAGAGACTATTCTGTTCCTAATTTGTTGGACTCATGAGAAAGTAAGTTGTTTGCAATCTTTCCGAATTATAATACCTATGAACTTTTAAACTATTTGATAATAAGATGATGATATTTTTCCATCAGCTTCAGTAATGCAAACTGATGGCAGAACATCCCCTGCTTGCTGACAGAGAAAACAGTTCTTGGTTCAAGTGACACCATGACAGAGTCAAACACCATGTTGTCCCTCATCACAGACCCAGCAAAGCCTAACGAGACCGAATCCAAGGACTCGGAGGACAGCATGTTATTTCTGAAGGGGGTCTTTGTCAGGTGAGTGCTTCCCACCGCCACTTTGGGATTGAGTGGGAATGGTATCGTCCCCTGGTTTCTGTGCTCCAGGATGAAGAGGCGCAAATTTACTGTGTATGTCTTAAGTCTGGCCATCGCCAATGTGACCTCCATGCCAGTGCTAATGGACCTGCAGTCACCTGTTTCAGGGGAGCTTCTCAGCGATCTCAGCTTGGTGCTGGGCATCATTTTCTCTGCTGGGTGCAATGCCCTTCCTTTCCTTTTGACAGCTGCCGGTGCAGCGCGGTGCCTGAGGGCCCCTGTCCCCACTCAGCGCCTGTGCCCCTCTTGTTCAGCCTCAGCCCCTCTCATCCCGCACGCGTGCTTTTCTTTGGAGCCCATCATGCCCGCTCAGCGGGGCAGGGGATTTCGCCAAATGAAGGACTCGCAAGCTCTGCTCGCCAAGGGCTCTGGGGGCAGCAAAGCGATAATTATCTTCACTTCTGTCATTAATGACCTAATTTTTACCCCTCTCGTGGTTCTCTCTGGTTTGATCTTGTTCATCACTGTCCAAAAGAGGCCTCTGCAGCAGGACCCCGAGTGAGGCTTGACCTTGCCATCATTGTTGCCGTCATGGCATTCCTCATCTTTGCCATGCCTGTCAGACTACTCACAAGCACTGTGAAACACAGACTTCCTACATCGCTGCCATTCAGGCTCGTTTACGTTTCTGCTTCGTGCAACATCGCCAACAGCAGAGCGAACCCGCCGGTCTCCCTCTGTGTCAGGGTATAGAGGAAGATGAGACTCGGAGAAGCCTTTCAGAGAGCACTTCAGAGAGCCTTAAAGGATGGGACAGGGAGGGCAAGGTGAGAGCAGAAACAGAGCCAGGACAGGGCAGAAACCGTGGAGTTTAGTTACAAGACCCTTCTGAGGGGATGCACTCTGCCGATGGGTAGGATTTTCAGACTTGTGAAGACTATAAAGACAGCGAGTCACTATGGGAGATTACTGAGGAAGACTTCTCAGTCTTCAGCACAAGTGGATTTGAAGAGAAGGTGAAACAAGCAGCAGGGGGTGTTGTCAGACCTGTGCTGTGACAAAAATAAAACATTTTCCCATTGCCAAAGAAGATCAGTTTTTGAAAAGTTAAAGTGAACTCTCCATTTTGGGTGTTTTTTTCAAAAATTGTCCCATTTTTGTGGTGAAAACTCCATTTATAGGTGAATTTGGGATTTCTTGGAAAAAAAGCCCCACTAAATCTTCAAAACTTCAATGAGACAGAACATTTCACATCTCAAAAAATGGAATGCAGCTACAGGACAGGAAGCTGCTGCTCAGATATTGCAGGGGTCAGGAGTGAAGGAAGCGAAGAACTTTGAAACCAGCCTGCTGGGTAGGCACCCTTCCCTGGCTACAATAGAAAATTCAAATCATGCAGGGTCCCTGCCAGAGTGGTTCGAGGGAAATTTCTTCCCAGTCCCCCAGTGGAACAAGCAGCTGAGCAGGCTAAAGGGAGCAGGGAAACCAGCTCCAGCGCAGAGGACCGAGGATGAGCTGGCTGTCCAGTGCCAGGGCACCAGCAGGGTTCCAGGCTGGCTCTGGTGCCCATGGAGATCTGGGTGCAGAGTGGGGCAACCGTGGCTGTATTCAGCTGGCCAGGGACACCTGCTTGGGGATAAGAGAGACCTGTGAACACAGAGCACTATCCTCATGCTAGAAAAAGCACTGGGACAGGGGGGAATCTATTCTTATAAAGCAAGCTGCATTCATTTTTATACTTCAGAGCTGGAGGAGGAGAGTAGCAGGGAAGAAACACTGACCCTTGCTGCAGGTTGCCAGCTCCTCGCGTCGGCTGCTCTAGCCCTCTTGCCTGTCTCTGGTGGGCTGAGTGGGCTTGGTTGCTGGTGTGGCAGATAAGACTGAATGTGCAAAACTCTGAGAGAAGCAGTAACCTTCAGCGAGGAGGAAGGGATGTGCAGGTGAAGGTGCCACAATCTTCAGCCTTTGGCTGGAGCACGGTTTCACACTGCAGGTCAGCAGTAGCAAACCCTTTCACATCAACTCCAGTTCCCAGTCACCTATTCCTGCCTGTCTTCTCTAAATCCAACTTCTCCCAGCCCTTCTTCCCCATTAAGCCGAGGCAAAACCCATCTCTCTCTTACCCTTGCTGACCCTGGGACCTGGTGGGGGCCAACAACTGGGAAGAAACAGTAGGGCCAGGGTCCTCTTGTACTCTTGCGTTTGCCAGCAGTGACTGGTAATCCTGGCACATGTGCCAGGAGCTCATGACCACTGCTGTAGCACAAATACCAGTAAAAACAGCCAACAGGTAAGTACATCCTCCTTGGGAACTGCCTGCAGCAAGCCTTGCACAGCAGCAGCCCTGCCTTCTGCTCAGTGCCGTGTCCCTCAGCACAGTGACCCCACCATGGGCCAACAGCCACCAAGAGGCACGATTTGTTCCTTTAAGTGCCTCCTCCAGCAGTAGCACCACTTGAAGCACATAGGTAAAGGAGGCTAAGCTCAGTAGGGAGAGAGTGTGGAACTGGAGGCGCTGGCCAGACTGTGCAAGTATTTGGGAATCGAAAGATGGTGACAGGTGCCTGTGGGATTAGGAAGAGCTCCAGTTGCATTTCTGTCCCCCATCACCATGCTCTTCTCTTGTGCTAAGTTATGGTACATGTAGGATATTCATCAATGCAAGCTGTGGAGCAAGAGCATCCCTCCTCCACAGGGATGGCTCTGGCTGCAGACAGCCGCCGGACACCCCGGCTGAGGAGCCAGCCCCAGCCCATCCCCTGGAGGCTGCCCAGCTGCTGGAGGCTGCCGGACGGCAGGGGAGGCCCAGGAGCCTGGCATGTCTCCTGTGGCATCAGTTCCCATGACCCAGCGGCCCTATGGAACAATTACATCAAGCTGCTGCAGTCCTGCATCCCAGGGGAGGGGACAAGTTTTGAGCACTACGGGCAGCTGTGGGAGCTTGTGGGTTTGCAAAACCTTTTATTTATGTAGGAACAGCAAAGTCCATTGTACGTGTTTCATGCACAGGACAGATGAGTTGCAATGGGTGGGTGAACGAGTGCCTGTTTTGGTTATGCTGGCTGCACTTGTAAGCAAGGAGCTTGTTAAACAATGAGAAATTATAGACAGCATGACCTTCGGTAACCAAAAGCTGGAGGCAAAGCAGAAATTTCTAGCAGCATCCTTTAGAACACGCTCAGAACATGCCACAGCTCGCTCTGACCACTAGTGCCAAGTTTTACGGGACAAATAAAATAGTTTGTATTACATCGTATTACATCAAAACACAGAACAAGGATTGCCAATTATTCTCCCACTGCTTTCACTGCTTAGAAACCCAGGTGAACTCCAGGAGTGTCAGTGGGTGGGACCAGGTCCAGACTTAGAATTGCTTCAGGATTTCCTCAATTTGTGTGCGCCTGGGTGGTGTTGAATAACCCAATTTTCATGTTTGAAATAGCTGCTTCCCCCCCCCCCCGCCTTTCTTTTTACCTGGAAGTGCTTCTTCCAGGACACCATGTGTTTCTCCTGTGCAGTAACCATTACCTCTTGCAGACCTCCATCTCCTAGGTGTTTTAAAAGCAAGCTTAACTTACAGCACTGGCATTGGGTTATTTGCCAGCAGAGTTGCTCTTTTCTTTGAAAGCCTGGCTGGAGAGGGTCTTGTATAGGTCTATGGGTTAGCACACTTGCTCCAGAAACAGGAGAACCAGTGTCAATCACTCCTGCATCTGGAGGGGGCTCTTGGTCATCCTACGCAGGGAGGAGGGGGTGCAGGAGCCCCATCTCAATCTTGCCTTTGGTGAAACATCTGTCTGCTCATCTCTGTGTGCTCACCTGGCTGGGGAAAAGTTGCAAGAGGATTTGACTGCTCAGCTGTTTGTTAGGCTGCCGACGGGAAAGGCACGTTTCAATCCCCCCATACCAAGGATCCGGGTCTCTCGTTCCCCAGCCTGAGCTGCAGGGCAGGTGTCTGAACACCAGGCAGGAGCGCTTCTGCACACAGCGCCCATGCTTAAAAGCAAGCAATCCAGGCCCAGGTACTCCTCAGAGCTGGGACTGCCCCGTGGTCTTTCCCTGAAGGTGAGCCTGAAGGTGCTCATACAGTACCTGAAGTACTGGTTTTGTTAAAACCGTTTAAAATCACAAACTTGAACAAAGTAGTTTCTGCAGCAAAAGAGTAGATGAGCTGGGTGAGACACTGGGCATTAGCTCTCCCTCGTCCCCCCCACATCCCAGCAGCACAACTTTTGCCCACTTTTCATGGCCTCCTGCCTTGCAACAAACTCACAGCCCCTCAGGGACCTTCAGAAGAAAATCTTTTCTTTCCGTCACCTCTGCCTGCATATGTTCTCCTTCCGGCCTCCACCCTTGCTGAGCCCCCCCTTTCTGCCTGCCCCAGCCCATGCCCTGCAGCTGCCCTCGGCCGTCTCTGCTCCATGAGCTCCACGTGTCTCTGGGGACACAGGCAGGGCTTGGAGGCAGCTTGCCTCCCTCCCTCTTTCACGCAATTCATCCAGCAAGACATCTGCAACCTTGCCACTCCAAGATGCACCAAGGTTTTCTGTTATGATATATTTTGAATGAATGTGTAATATTAAGAAGAATTGTTAATTCACACCATTAGAAAACACAGGAGTATATAAAATTTTCTTCTATACAAAAAGAATACCTTGACTTTTAAGAGAGAGGTAAATCCTGCTCTCCTCCAATGCCAGTGTGCATCTGAAGTATCACCACTAAGGCCACAAGCAGTAAGAACATTGTTTTGAGGAATATTTAGAGATAGTTTTCCTTTTGCATTTACGGATCCGTAGACTTTTTTTTTTTTTTTACATAACTGAAGTATGTTGGGGTTTTGGGTTTCTTTTCCAAAATTGATGATAAAAATAAGATTTCTCAAAAAGAGTCTGGTGTGACTGTATTTCTTTTAATCTGAGACAATGCTGAGCTCCTCCATTGCAAGACTTCCACTCTGTGTGCTCAGCAACAGGAGGTGCCTCGAGAGGTTTCCCACAAGAGCAGAGATCTTATCTCAAAAACCACATATTTAATCTTGAACATGTTAAAAAAAAAAAAGTCAATATATCAAAAATCAAATAGCTCTTGGAAACAGACATACTCTGATCTGCAGTGCTCCATTTGCAGGGTTATATTTTTAATGTGCACCTTCACAACTTAAATTCTAACATCTTGTTTCATTGAGGGTTGGAATTATCCTTTCAAGCCTTACAGCTAAGGTACAAGTTTCTCACGGTGCTGAGAAGCAGGTGTGCTAGAACTGCTGCTAAGGACTTTGCTGTGGTTTTATCAGTGTCTTAGGGAGACAGGCTTGATTTTCTGAGCCACCAGCCCTCAGAGCCACTCAGCAACTTTGGCGTGCACCTCTTCAACGCCAGAGTTACGAGGCAGGTTGCACCACCTTGAATTGGCCACACAAGAATCAAAAGTACCCCCACTCCTTGCAGAAGACGCACAGGAACAGGCATAACTTGAACTTCCAACTTCAATAATAATTCCCTAGTCTGGAGCAAAAGCAACAGCTGAGGTCAGAATGGCCAGGTTGGCATGTTTGGGGAGATTGTGTCTTGATCTACAGCCACTCAGAAAAACTTGTAACTCTGTTCCCACAGCTAAAAGTTGCTGCTCCGATTTGTTAGACTAGCCCCCAGCTAACCCACTTCATGGGAATTGACTGCTAGGACATCTGAGGGATGTCTTTAAAAGGCTCTGAGCAGCGAGTGACCCTAGGTTATTACAGACAGGCAACTTGTTTCTGTAAACTCTCCCCTAGGAGGGAGATCAGAATATACGCAACCTGCTCTCATTTCTTCTTCGTATATTTACTCTGCATGTAAACTTAACTGATTTATAGCAGGAATATCTAGTAGATCTGCAGCAATTGTTATTCCCAAGTTCTCCCAGCTCGAATGCAGGAAAGCCAAGTCTCTTGATTCGCTACATGAGGTATGCCTGTCCCTTGGAAAGGGAGAAGGCATGGTCAGTCCCCTGGGCTATTTCTCAAAAAGGGGTGAAAGGATCACTGCTTTCTTCCACGAGGAAGCGTGTTTCTCTAGAGGATGAGCCAAGACAGAGAATAGTACTGCAGGGAACTAACTCATTATCTGTCTATGTGCCACTTGAAGAAGAAAATGGGAGGAAGGAAGCAAAATTTAAAGGCAGAACAATTCCTTTTTTCCTTCAAAGTGCATGCTCCCTTAGAAACTGCTGTGCTTCTTAAAGGTAACAGCATCTGTATCTCTATGATCCCCAAATTGTAAAGATTAGATGCAAATGAGGCTGCATCTCCCCACATTTAAGTAGCTAGCTGAATCCAGACCCCAGAGAACAATTATGTTTCCCAGATGATAAGCCAAGAAGAGTGTTTTTACAGGAAAATGCAGTCAAAATTTTCCCAGATCTACACAATGCACAGAGCCTGCGCTTGCCTTGACACAATGCGGGGTCTCTCATGATGCTAAAAGACAAAAAAATTACAGAATAAACAGGGAGATACTTACACTGGTACTTAAAGGAACACTTTGACAAAGAACCCCATCACTTAAGGGGTTACCAAAAAAAAAAAAAAAAAGGTAATCAAGAAGTCAGTTACTTGCTTCACTAGGAACTAGCTTATGAAGTAAGAGCTGTAAACCACAGGCTGTGCAGAACTCCAGAGTCACATCTTAAGATACACCGCCTTTTTCTCTTTTCTCTTAAAGAGCAGCAAAGCAGCAAACCATCAGCAGTGGAGAGCACGTGGTCTTCAGTCTCACCACAATGCCCTGCTGCTGCCTTAAGGCCCTCTGCAGCAATCCCATTTTAGAGTCAATTAAAGGCAGATTCTACATATTAGATGACCATGGGCCCCATCCAATTAGGTCTCACTGATGAAATATAGGGACCATTATTTGGAAATCATGGATCAGCAGGTTGATTTTAAGAAGAGAAGGAAATTGAGAATAAAAGTTTCTGAAGACCACAGTTTGTGGACTGACAAACACCCCAACTGTAACAGAGAAACTGATCAACATCTCATGATATTTTTGGATAAAGGACTGCTCACATGCTGTGCACCAGAAGCAATCAGAAACATGTGCCAACTCACCTGACCTGAGTATATTCTACAAATTGGAAGCTGGTAAATTCCACTTATCTGTGTCTATCCTCAGCTCCACTGCCACTGAAACTACCCCTGCATGACACTGGCAGCACTGCAAATTATTTACTATTCCCCAGAATCCTTCATGAGCCCCAAGAGTGGTTTCTGCATCAGCTCTGGCCATTTTCATTTGGGCAAGTGACATTTCCCCTGCTTTACAACTGAAGCTAAAAATAGCCTCTTCCATTTTGTAACTTACCAAACTTCATCAGAAACGTGTTTTATGCAGCAGCACAAGCACTGGGAACAAACAGGGGTTATGAATAGCTGTGGAGAACCAACAGTGGATCAAAGTAAATTAGGCATCAAAAGAACTATCTCTCGCTCTCCAGGAGGGGACTACGCTTTGAACAGACTACAAAATACCACAAACTGGAAACCAACACATCCTCTTTAAAAACACATTTCCAAAAAAGCAGTTAAAAACACTATTCATAGCCTTTTCTTTTTTCTCATACTTTATTGAATGAACTGAAACAAAGCATAGACAAACACAAAAAATAAGATCTGCATTCCTCATGGCTCAGCTGTAAGGCAGTCCTTTACAATGAACAGCAAGGAGCTCCTCCGAGTACAAAGGCCAAGAGAGACCACAGTGCCACAATACCAGAGACTCTACAGGGCAAGAATAAGAAAATGCTGTTAGGCTACTTATATTTAGGGCTTAATTTTGCTCTTAAGAACTGAGATTCTTTTCCAAACTGTGTCAGGCCAGAAATTCACCCTCCAAGAGCATCTCTGTCACAGTGTCACAAGAGGGGGTGTGCTTTGAATCTGGAATTCTCTCCTACTACCGAGCTTTCGACTATGCTGTAGGATAAACACATTCATCCCACACCTGAGAGACGCTGCCTCTCTCTCTTCAAGCTTATTAGAGCTAGGACTACAGGTCATTAAGATAACCCTCCATCTGTTATGATAGCACACACGTGGTTTTGTGCTAACCATGGGGTAACACATTACCCAGTTAATCAAGATTACAGTCCAGCTGCCCAGGGCTGAAAGTAGCCACCCAGCAGTCGGCAAGCAAATCTGCTTCTGCACCCCTTGTTCTCTTGAAGGGCTGGCAGAAGAACATTACAAAAGAGCAGCAGACACCTCCTGTGACAGGGCCAGGCACCCTGAGAGGAATGCCTTTCCCCCTTCCCATTCCTCCGATTTCCGTAACTCACTGCAGCAGGCAGTTCACGCGCGGAGAGTGCCTCCAGTGGCGATAGACGGAAACCCGGAGATGAGGGTGATGCTTATAATCTCGCAGAACCAGCCTCACGCTGTAATGAAAGTAGATGTCATCAGCCGCGGCTTGCAGGCTGCTTAGAGCATCCCACAGCTCAGGACAGGAATCTCTTTATGTAAGAGTTGTCACAGCAGAGGGAGGGTGGGATGAAGACTCGGATCAAAGAGGATCAAGGCACAAAAAATTAAGGCTTTCTGGTCACTTACTGCTTAAATTTGTTGGAGAGCAGAATGAACTGGTTCTTTGAAAGCTGTCTGACATCAAAGCGACAAAGAGCTTTAAACTCTTCGTAAATCTGCCTTTCATTCAGCCCTGGCCAGCCTCGGACATGGACAACCAAGGCAGGGGGATGGTTGCAGGGAGTGTCTTCCCCAGAAAAGTTCTGAAAAACATACAACACTGAGACATATCTGAGTTTGGAAGTACTATAGAAGCACTACTGATATAATCAGAAAATAGGCAAAATGTGACACATAAGACAGGTTGAACAACACAGCTGTTGGTGTAAAGTTATTTTTCTTTTGTCCCAAGATTCTTCTAAACATGAGTCATAAAAGCAAACTGTCACAATTACCATGGAGAAACCACCAGAGAAACAGGAACGTAAACTGACTAATGCCATCTTACAGGATAACAATATGAATAAATTTCACAAAGGAGAAATTCAACTCGTATGCCATTTTGAAAGGTCAGTTGTGTCATTTGTATGACAACAACTTCTGCCAAGGTGGGCCCAGCCACTGGTGGATTTTTCTTCTCTAATGAAGCCATCAACTGGGCTACTGACCCACACACCCCACAAACTGGTCACAGACCTGCAATTCATACGCACAATGCTTGAAACACCACCTCGGATGAAATTCACTTTGTTCAGATACTCAGCTAACACGGTGAGATACTGAGAGAAAGAAGGATCAGCCTCCACTGCATCACTACATCAGAAAACAAAATGGAACAAAGTTTTGTTTCTCCAGCGCTGCACTGCTGCACAGTGTCTCTGGAGCACAGAGCTCCTAAAGAAGCTCTTTAACTAGTGACAAAATAGGTATTTTGGATCTTGGTATCTTCTACAGAAGTAGAAAAGCTGCAAGCAAAGGGAAGGGATTTAAACAGTTGCCTCTTAGGAACTTAACTGAAGGCACTGAATCACACAGATTTCAAAAATGGAAACTAATGGAAAATGATTTGACCCTTACCCAAGTGAACTGAACTCGAGAGAGCTTGTTCAAGGATAAAGGAGTCATAATGCCATTTCCCAACCTCTGAGCCATCGCATGGCCCCTGATTTCATTTTTTAAATGTCAGCTTTGACATAAAGCTACTACTTTCAGATTTATAAAATAAAAATCTAATTAGAATCATGACATTTCCAATAACACTTTCTCTTATCCAAAAGGAAGGCCAGTCTGCAAAACAAAAAGTCACGCAGAGCGAACTGATGACTGTTTTCCATAGGACTCATCCATGTAATGCAATTTTCAGTAAACATTTAAACATCACTCACTCTGTGGATCTGCACAGTAGCAAATGAGCTGACTTCAGAAGAACTAGAAGGAGGAATAATGAGGTGGCATTAGAACAAAGCTAAAGAAACATAACTAAACAAATGGAAAGCAAAAACTCACTAAAGTGCAGGTAAGTTACTAAGAGCAACAGACTGTATACAAACAAGTATTTCTTAGCATCAGGAAAGGAATTCCCAAGTCCCAAAACAAACTCTGAAGAAGTGTTTAAGAAGCATTTTACCTGAACCACAGAGAAATGCATCATAGCCTGCCTCATGAGGAGATTTCTTCTCAGCTGTAAGTGTCCAACAAAATCAAAAAGGAGTAAACACCTTTAGCATGCTGTCAAAACGGCTCCACTGCATACTCCAAACATCCGTAAGATCCACTGTTCTGTTTTGGAGTTTCTTCCCCCCACCCTCAGCTCTGTTTCCTTCTTCATCCTGAAACCTTTACACCCCATAGAAAGTCTATGCTTCTACGATGCATTTTAAAATGATACCAGCAAAAAGGCAGCAGTTACACAAATGGCTGAAAAGCTTAGTGAGATGCACATGAAAAAAATTTAACTTTCATGAAGATCTAAATCAAATGGTGTTGGTATACGTTACTGATGGTATGGGAACCACTTCAAAACACAAGAGGCCCTGTGCTGCAGGACACCATGCTGCCAGGAGAAGCCAGGAAACGTCTGCCTCACAGCCAGTATCACACCAGGTACTAAACACAGCCTCCTGCACACACAGCGCCACTAACCCTGCACGAGCCACCGAGCTCCTGCTACTTTCTGGGATGTCCCTGCCATTAGCTCCCACTATTTTCCATTCTAGGACCGCTGCTTCCCATCTCCTCTATTCCCTTCCAAGGCCTACTGACTCTTCACAGCCCCAAGTCAGGCTCAGTTCAGCGCAGCTTAGTGAAAATGCCATCTGCTCTAGCAGCATGATGCAACCTGCTCTGGATTACCCTTGGCAGCTACCAGGGACATGCAGAACACATGATGTTTTGCAAGCCCAGGCTTTGGGTCTGGACAAAAATGTGTATCGGCAGCTTGGTGCAAATTCAGCAGACCCACTGGCATTCAGTCATGATTTGCACGCAGACACCCACAGAGTAAAACAAAACCCTTTTTAGCTTTCTGACTTTGAAGATTTACTTAAGAACATACCATATCTTGAGCAGTCACTTGCAAGAGTTATCACTGGGCACGTTGAATCTTTGGGATTTTGGTTGCTGCTGAAGACAAGCGGATGTGTAAGAGTTTTGTCTTTCCTCATTATGCTAGAGACAAATTACTGTTCTCTAGTGACCTGTGGCTTCATTTCAGAAAAAGCTACTGAAGACTTTAAAATGAACTCTGGTAGTATTCTGTGAAAAGGCTAAGATACTTAGCTGAATATCTACCAGTTTTCTTCCTGAAAACTAACTCCCAAATACTTCCTCAGTCTCCTCCCCTTATCAAACCTTCTAAGCAGCAAGTCTGCTCCAACTGCATATAGAAAATTTGAACAGAATGGAAAACTCCAAGGAAAGGGGGTGACTAGATGGTTCTATTTGAACAGGGAACTCTGGAGGACACATTAATACACAGATACCCACAGAATGACAGAAATAAGAGAGCGAGCAAACAAGCATAAAAACTTGTGAGAATCTGCAGTCTGAAATTGCTAAAACAAACAAACACAAACAACACCACAGAATCCCAGTACTGTTTTTATAAGCACTAATTTTGCATCTCCTTCTTGGGAACAGTGGTGAGGGGAAAGAGGCAAAGTTTTCCTTTTCTTAGCAAAATTGACATTAAAGCAATTTATCCACAGTAGTAGTGTAAAAAAGAGAACTCTCCTACAACATCACAGCTAAGCTCATGAGATATGATACCTACTCATGTGCTCCATTCGAATACTGTATTTGATTACTGCTTTGGGCTCAGTACAGCTCTTTTGGGGAGTTGACATTTGAAATTAGGATGCATTTTCACTAAGAACTGAAATTCACTCATTTCATAACACAATATAAGCAACATACAACTCTAAAGTTGTATGTAAGGCTGTCTGCAAGCCAAACTTGTGACCAATGGAGTAATGGTGGTACAATATGAGAAGTGACTTAGAACAAGTAATTTACTGCACAATTACTTCATAAGAAAAATGAGCAAACCATTTGCTCTTAAATTAGGAAGACAAGAAACCAGTTGAAAAACATCCGGGAGGAGGGAAAGTATGAACATATGAAATGATTGACTTTGAAGTATCTTTCCCAAGAAAACAAAGGGATTGCTGAAGGCTTTACAGCCCACCACTTACCTGCACAAAACCTCATACACCTCCAAAAGATTAGATACTCGGGGAAACGAACATTTCTGTAAAAGAAGAACGCGTTAGAAAACGAACCAAGACAGACCTTGTGCTAAGTGAGCTTGTTTACTGGTACGACAGATTCATTAAATGAGATCTAAAATCAGAATGTCTCAGGGCAAAACAGAACTGGTCACAGGTCTGTAACCACAGGGCACTGATGGAAGATATCCACTCTTTTGGGTGAAAGCTAAGCTTTAGCTCCAAACAAAAAGATATGCGCATCTCACCTTCCAGATGGATTTTGTTACGGTCTTGGTGTCTATGAGGACAGGAAACAGGTTGTGAATGTTCCTTTTAAACTCCTCATAGCTTTCTGAAAGCAAAACGCATGTGGAGAAAAACATCGTAAAACTGAGGACAACCTAATGGCATTTCAAATGAACAAGAAAGAGAGGTGAAGTCAGAGGAACAATGCATTGCTCTAGCAGTTAGAGCTCTGAAGAGGTAACTAGCACCGCTGCTTGCTAAGCACTGTGGGTGGTGAATGACCACTGTGCTTACTGTCCCATCCCTGTTGCAAAGGCAGCAGCCTGGGGACAGCAGCTATGACAGCATTACCTGGAAGGGGCTTGTAGAACTTGTCGTGAAGATGCATAAGGTCCATAAGCATGTTGTGTCCCACCAGGGGCTATGGGAAGAATATAAACATAGCAGCCCATTGAAGCATATTTTTGAAGAGAGCTCAGAGATAACCAATTTTAGGCATGCTTAACAGCTGTAATCCTTTCCTCTGGTGGACAGCATCCACACGCGCTCACCCAAAAGTCATTCAGGCTGCAAAGCTCACAGGAGGACTACTGCTTTCAGGAAATCAGATTTGTGGACTCTCTGAGGAGGGTATTTTTTTCAGCAGCATTCTAGTTTGAGTGGACCTAAGGAGCCAGGTAGATTCTCAGTTCAGCTGAACACTGGTAAAATCTTCCAGTGATCAGATTTATAGGCTCACTCACAAGGGGAGGGACAGCCTTTGCCTGCACATCACCCATGGTCTTCTGAAGCGGAAATTCATTCAATAATCTGCATACAGAACATAAGACATAATCAGACCAATGGTCTACCTGGTCCAATAAACTGGTCTGAAAAACCATAACTTGCTGAAAAGGCAAGAATCTGCTCAGCTTTCTTAGATGGTGACTCATGCTGTGTAACACAAGGATTTTCAACATTGCGGACTCCTGCATTTTCTCAAGTGACATACGAAACACATTGCAGAATGGGCTCTGCCTCCCTCTCCCCTGGCTGCACTTGGTTTGCAGGAGTAATAGAAAAGTAACACAGAGAAATCTAGTGTTTGGATCCATAATTCTGAGCGTGCTTTGGGAGTGGGACCTGGTCAATAGGAAGATGTGACGTTTAACACTCATTTTTTCTAACCATGACTGCAATCTAAGAATTCATCTGTTTTACTGACAACTAAACAGGATGACCACACTGAATGAATTGAGTAATTTAACACAAATGACTGCTTTATCTTTCATCATCCCTCTACATCCAGTGTAGCAAACCAAAAAGAGATGAAAAATGAGAGTAGGGATGAGGCATTTTACCTTCTTGGCTTTAACAAGCATCTGGAAGAGGTTGGTGAAGCCCCGGGCAGACAGGAGAACGCGTTCCTTCTGGCAGTAGTCATGAGGAGAGTTCTCCAGAAGCTGACGATGCTGTGGACTCACTTTTTTCACCATTACCTGAAAAGAACAGTCTTTGGGTATCTCAGCCTCCCATGCTAGTTGTATGTACATCGCTTACTGGGGTTCAGTAATGCTGAGGACAAGTTCAGCTTCTAGGCTATGAAGGATGGAGAAACAGTGCATCCCCTGGGGCCTCAGGACTGTCTCACTTCTCTTCCATATGGAGATCAATGCTCCAGTAACAAGAGACCTGCTCTAAGGGTGTCTTACCAATGCTTCCCTTGTTAAGAGGATAGTTTGTACCACAGTTTTTTTTGAGCACAAATTAACATAATTCAATTTAACTTGACACCAATACAGTAAGTTCGTGGCACTGAATAACAGAAACAAACAGCAATCACACAAACTGAGACCCCAAAGGCTATGCTTCAGGCGAGAAGGCTGGGTAAATCTGTCATTGATGACACTGGTTATCAGACCAAAATAGGACTAAAGCCAAAATAAAGGCTTCTGTAATCTACTTCTAGGCAACTGACTGGTATCATGCTCATGTTTTGATAAGTCTATGGCCATAGGTTTAATTCGGAAAATATGCACCAAATATAAAATAGTGATAGCAAACCAATGAAACAGCAAGCCATATAACAGACAGATTAAAAGTCTTCAAAGCAACTACATGGCAAAAGTCAGCAAAGGAAAACCACAAAAAAAGGCTAAAAACTCTATATTCTTGCAGAGGTACTGAAGGAGAGACCTAACAAAGTCTGGAGACACAGAGGACATCCCTCCAGCAGCGCCCCAAGGACAAGCACTTCTAGCTCAAGGTATTTTATGCCTACAGGACAAACAGAAACAAAAGTTACTCAGTTTTCTGGATCCCTTTTATTAGGATTCCACAATTAACACTTCCCAGAACATTCCTTTGTCATTGCCTTCTCCTCCTCCTGGACCCTTTCATTTATTGTTGCAACTCAGGGAAAAAAGGAAAATTTATGGCCTTTGGAAGAAGGTGCAGGCCACTCAGGAGGACTACAAAGATGTTGTGAGGCTACATAGGGAGGAAATCAGAAGGGCCAAAGCCCAACTAGAACTTAATCTGGCCTCTGATGTTAAGGACAATTTAAAAAGTTTCTATAAATACATTAGCAACAAAAGGAGGACTAAGGAGAATCTCCATCCTTTAGTAGACAGTGGTGGAAACATAGTGACAAAGGATGAGCAAAAGGCTGAGGTAGTTAATGCCTTCTTTGCCTCAGTCTTTTAACAGTAAGACCAGTTGTTCCCCGAGTACCCAGCCCCCTCAGCCAGAAGACAGAGGCAAGGAGCAGAATGAAGCCCCTGTAATCCAAGGGGAAATGGTAAGTGACCTGCTACACCACGTAGACATACACAAGCCTATGGGACCGGATGGGATACACCCGAGGGTACTGAGGGAGCTGACGGAATAGCTCACCAAGCCACCTGCCATCATCTATCAGCAGTCCTGGCTAACCAGCGAGGTCCCAGTTGACTGGAGGTTAGTAAATGTGACACCCATCCACACGAAGGGCCAGAAGGAGGATACAGGGAACTACAGGCCTGTCAGTCTGACCTCAGTACCAGGGAAGATTATGGAGCAGATCATGCTGAGTGCCATTACATGGTACCTGCAGGACAACCAGGCAATCAGGCCCAGTCAGCATGGGTTCATGAAAGGCAGGTCCTGCTTGACTAACCTGATCCCCTTCTATGACAAGGTGACCCATTTGGTGGATGAGGGAAAGGCTGTGGATGTTGTCTACCTGGACTTTAGTAAAGCCTTTGACAGCATCTCCCACAGCATTCACCTGGAGAAACTGGCTGCTTATGCCTTGAATGGGTATACTCTTCACTGGGTCAAAAACTGGCTGGAAGGCCGGGCCCAAAGAGTGGTGGTGAAAGGAGTTAAATCCAGTTGGCAGCTGGTCACAAGTGGTGTTCCCCAGGGCTTGGTACTGGGGCCAGTTCTGTTTAGTATCTTTATCAATGACCTGGACGAGGGGATCGAGTGCACCCTCAGCAAGTTTGCAGATGACACCAGGTTAGGTGGCAGTGTTGATCTGCTTGAGGGTAGGACGGCCCTACAGAGGGATCTGGACAGGCTGGATCAATGGGCCGAGGCCAGTGGTATGAGTTTCAACAAGGCCAAGTGCTGGGTCTTGCAGTTGGGTCACAACAACCACATGCAACGCTACAGGCCTGGGGAAGAGTGGCTGGAAAGCTGCCTGGCAGAAAAGGACCTGGGGGTGTTGGTCGACAGTCAGCTGAATATGAGCCAGCAGCGTGCCCAGGTGGCCAAGAAGGCCAACAACATCCTGGCTTATATCAGGAATAGCGTAGCAAGCAGGAATGGGGAAGTGATCGTCCCACTGTACTCGGCACTGGTGAGGCCCCACCTCAAATACTGTATTCAGTTTTGGGCCCTCACTACAAGAAAGACATAGAGGTGCTGGAGCGTGTCCAGAGAAGGGCAACAAAGCTGGTGAAGGGCCTAGAGAACAAGTCTGATGAGGAGCAGCTGAGGGAACTGGGGTAGTTTAGCCTGGCAGAGGAGGCTCAGGGAAGACCTTCTTGCTCTCTACAACTACCTGAAAGGAGGTTGTAGCGAGGTGGGGGTTGGTGTCTTCTCCCAGGTAACAAACAATAAGACGAGAGGAAATGGCCTCAAGTTGCACCAGGGGAGGTTTAGATTGGATATTAGGAAAAATTTCTTCACCAAAACGGTTATCAAACATTGGAACAGACTGCCCAGGGAAGTGGTGGAATCGCCATCCCTGAAGGTATTTAAAAGATGGGTAGACATGGTGCTGAGGCATATGGTTTAGTGGTGGTTTTGGCAGTGCTAGGTTTATGGTTAGATTCAATAATCTTAAAGGTCTCTTCCAACCTAGGTGATTCTATGATTAAAAGTACAAGCAACATTTCAGAGTCCCCGCAAGAATACCAGTCCTATCTGTTTAGATAGAAACCCTCTTTTCAAAAGGTCCACATTTCCATCTCACCTTCTTGTCTCCAAGGGGCTGTGTCCAAACATTTTGGAGAGCCTTTCTCAGGACCAGCTGAATTTCAAACATCTGATAGCCTGAGACACACACAAAAAAAAAAAAAAAAAAACTTCAGAGGTACAGATAAGCCTGTTTAGGAAAATGCATTTTTCTGGACAGAAGGACTGAGCAGATGTTTCTCCCCCAGTGTACAGAAAATACTCCTGAATGTATGATCTTGTTATGTTACCATGCATGATGACAGGAGGGAAAAACACCCAAAAACAACAAAACACAACAAACCCAAACCAAAAAAAAAAAAAAAGAGAAAGTGAGAGTTTCAGGCCAATAAGCTTTTGTGAGGACACAGAGGAAAGGAAAAGACTAACTTAAAGAAGAGGGAGGAAGGCTACTACTCTGAAAGAGACTGTATGTGGTTCTGGAAGGTTTCAGAGCAACACACCCAGAAGCCAAGCACAGATAAGAGGTACCAATGCATTTCCCTCCACAGCTGATAAGGAACTAACCCAGTCCTCTTCTGAACAGCATGCAAAAAGACACCTTAATCAGCCTTATTGCTTACTTGAATAAATGTCTTTCTTGTCACAGGTGCTCACCATTGCCAGACCCTATTAAATTACCAGTATCATAGCAGATACTTAACACAGCACACTCCCCACCCCCTGTATTTCACACTCTGTAAAAAAGCATCAACAGATGAAGCCTTAAATACTTTCTGTCCTTCCTACTTTTTCTGTATTTTATTCCCTGACCTAAAGGATTAAGATTTGGTTTCTGTGAGCAAACATACAAACTATTCTCTACTACAACTCCCTGTCCCTCAACTCCTCCAAAACAGCACAGAAATTCCTCAGCTCTGCTACAGCGCTCCCAAAAGCTAACACAGGGGGTAAGTGGCCAGTTTATCCATGCTGGAGTATATATGTGTCTCCATGGGGCTCCTTGTTGCTCCACATGAGAAGGAACCAACTCTGAAACGAGACCTGCTTTTCCCTTCTCCAAGGAGAGGAAAACAAAACCCAGATCACCCAGGACTTAAAACAAGTCAAAAGTTGTCCTGATCCAGAGCAACTACAAATTCTCCGGCTGCTGCCCTGAAGCAGCACAAAATGGAAGTCAGTTACCACAAAGCATGCTCCAAGCACCTACACATCCACTTCCACTACAGAAAGACCCACCACCCCAATGGCGCAGAAAAGCAGAGCCCAGACATGAATGCCTGACAGGAACTGAGGTGTAGCCCGGGGCAAAGAGTTGTAAAGGCAGGATGGGCACAGATGCTTTCACTCAACAGAGCAGTTTAACAGAACAGCCGGCAAAGGTCAGTAGCAGCCCCAGAGGTTCAGGAGAAGTGATGAAGCCACTCAGAGCCCACAGGTGCCTAAGGGAGGCATTCTGTCTCATACCACTCAGATCCTGCAGAATCATAGTGTCCTCTTCTGCTGCTGCAGCTATCCAACAGGTCACTTCATCGATAGCCTTCTTCAGCACATCCCTGGCCAGGGCACTAAAGCAGGATCAGGGGAAAGAGGCAGAGTGTGAGAAAAAGCTCTTTACAGGCGGAACCTTGTGCCTTGCTGTAGGAACGCAAAAGCACTACTTCCCAACATTCACCCAACTCTCCAGATTGCATCCTGGGATCTCTGTCTTCCTTCAGACAGACCACAGCATGCTGGAACAGCTGGCAGCGAGGCATTCAGACCAATAGGCTTTAACATTTCTACAAAATGTGGTCTGAGCTAAGGTGAGCTGTCAATACAGTCAGTACTGAGGATCCACCTCTCTGAATAGCACTCACCTGCTGACTTTCGAGCTACCCGCTAAGAGATGCTGGCTAAAGATCTTCTCCTGTGCCTCATTCATGTACGGGATTCCATCTTCGAGGAACTGAGGTGGGAAAAAAATGCCAGATTGGTTACTCTCCCCTGGACTTTCTTGCAGCAAAGTAGAGAATAGCAGGTTAGCCAGGTCCAAAACCAGCATATCCTTGGAAGATGCTGCTGTTCCTCATTCTCAGAATATCCTCTTCAAAAATACAAATGGCAGGTAATCCAAAATGCATTCTTACATAAAGGAAGAGACGTTTATATATGGAAGAAACAAGACAATGTCAAATGTAATCAATTTTTTTTTCACTCTGCTTTTACCTTTCCTTTAATGAGATACTTCAAGTGTCAAGATATTACGCTTCCTGTCCAAAATTGCTAAACAGTGCTCTTATGTGATGACAGTCTGAATTTTATGGGAAACGTGGCAATACGTAAGATGCAGGTAAACTGAGACCTCCCCACCTTCACAGCTAGTAAAGACTCCCACTGGGGTCTGTTCAGTAACTCCTCAGCTCACCAGAGATTTGTTGTCTTTTTTTGAGGTGGGGAAATCTCTTAGGCTGAAAAGGATGTGGTTATCACATCTACGGCGGAAAAAACAGCATTCACTCCCCCTGTTGATAACGAAGCACATAATGCATTCATACTTTAGCAAGATGCTGTTTACCCCAGAAATGTAGTATTTAGGGATATTAATCCTAATTTCTGCTGCAATTGCACAGACTTCCTGTTCTAGATGCCTGGCAGAGAGATTACATACCTTTCTATAGTCAAAGCCGTAATGAGACAGGAACTGAATGCTAGATGCAGAGAAGGTGAATTCGACATCCGTAACTCCCAATGTTGAGGGAAAGAGAAAAAAGTTGTACGAATGCACCACATACCTACAATGAAAAGAAAAAATCTCTCTAGAAGATAATTACAAGAAGTAACTCCTCCCAAGAGAATTCTGCATAAAATCTCAACGGCACTGTCTTCATTATAAAACTGCTTTTTTACTTACATGTTTGAATTTTCATTTGAGAATATTGCCAGCCCTGCAAGAGAGAGAAACCTCCGTTGAAATGGCAACGTTTAGCTGGATGTCCACAGATATTATGAAAATTAGATAAGGGGTGTGGGGATCGCCTGATGGAGTACATGCTTTCCATTCACTAGTGCCACAGCACAAATCTTAACAGCGACCGGCAGGCCACTCCTCAGCTCCCCGAGGGGACAGGCTTTTAGTGCTAGGTGGGAAAAGGAGCCAAGTGTGATTAAACAGCCAACAGAATTGAGCAGTGGGTGAGAAGCGCCGAGCTGGTGACGAAAATCTCCAGCTATGCACACACAGGTCTGTGGGTCCAACTACGCCACAAAAGCACTTGGAAGGAGCTAGGCCCCACAGAGGACTGAAACATGTTTTGTACTACTTAGATTCTGGGGTTTTTTTTCTATTAATCCCTAAAATGCCCATTAAGGCCTTACATAGCCTAAGGCTTTGAACAATATTTTAAACAGTTTTGAAGCTGGTTTCTTGACCTCTTAACTGTCAATAGCCCTCCTCCCCCACCACCACAGGCCCCTTCTTGTGTTTTTTATTGTTTTAGGAATATCAGAAATACTAGCCTTCGTTTTCCTCTGGTAGTCCCCTTACTCATACACTGTATCAAATGACAGAGCCTTCAACAGGAGGTGCTGTCACCTACTCCTTGCTTGCATCCTCCGTTTTAAAAGCCCTGTATTTATGCCTGCAATCTTTAAATATGAACAGCTTCAGACCAGTAAAAAGTATATGGCCTACCTGACTTTATGTTATTTAAAATACTAAAAAGCTGATAGTATTAAACTTCGGGGGGGGTGGACTGACAGGGACACCTACTACAGCAAACAAGTTAATTAGTAAATTAAGACCAGAGCTGCCTGCAGGACCCACCAGCCGGCGAAAGGCCAGTTACCACCAAGAGCTCAGGAGAGGATTGTCTGCGTCGGGCCAGCACTTACCGAGCTGCGAAACGGTGAAGCGCTGAACGCTGTGCCTGGCCTTCAGGTACCGCTCCGCGGGGGCATCGAACAGGCTACAAACAAAACCGGAGTTGGGGGAAAGGGAGCGGGAAAGAAGGAGGTTTGCAAGGCACGGGTCGCTCTCACAGGCTGTTCTCTAGAGCAGCCACTCTGCCTCACGTCTCGAGTCCAACCGCTTTACCTGGGCTCGTTATTTTGTGGGAAAGTTGAATGTAAGCCAGTAAACTCCATATCAAGGGCTGTCGAGGGGGAAAGAACGCAGAATTACACCTGAACTACAAAGCACGCATTTCACCAGCATCAGGACGAAGATCTCCAGAGCACCTCTCTTCACCGTAACCTCCGTCAAACCCTCTGGGCCTGCCTCACCCACTGGAGCCTGTCCCTGTCTTCCTCCCCCACGGAACTCCCGTCCCGACCCCCCCTCAGCCCGCTGAGCCCAGGCCAACGCCGCAGACAGGGCTTCGCTCTCCAGCCTCGGCTGCGCTGCTACACACCAGCGCCATTATCTGCTCAAATACACCTCCTCGCCCGCCGCGCACGGCCTCGCCCCTCGCCGGGCAAGGCCCCGCCGCCCCCCTCAACGGGCGGCCGCAGCCGGGGGCCGGGCGGGCCGCAGGGGCCGGTCAGGGCCGACGGGCCGCCCCGGCGGCTCACCCAGGAAGGCGGCGCGGCGGACGCGGCCCCGCAGGCACAGCAGGCGCCGCTCGAAGTCCGCCGCCCCCACCTCCATGGCGGGCACCCCCGCTGCCCCCGGCCCAGCGCGCCTGCGCTGCTCCGGCGGGCAGGGACGGGGGGCGGCTCTTCCCCCGGCTTTAAAAAAGAGCGAAGACAGAGCTCATCGGAACCCGGGGCTGACGGGTGGCACAGGCAGCGCCCAGGGAGGCGGGAATAAAAGAGCGGGAGGCTTAGGCTCGGAATGCAAAAGGCTGAGAAACGTGTGACGCTGCGCGGGAGGAGAGCCCGGGGGCGTGCGGGGCTCTGCCGAGCCACCGGGCGGGCAAGCCGGCAGCATGGGTCTGTGGCCCAGGCGGCGGGCACAGGCCGAGGGGAAAGGGCTTCTCTCCTTGGCTTAAGGAATTAGAATCTAAGGGTTGCAAGAGAGCTGCAAAGATGAGTTAGGGGAATTCAATCTTTTTACCAAGTTTAGCACCTATCTGTAATAAAGTTCCAAACATTATTAATGACGGCATTCTGCTAAATTAGGCTGGCTGTCTACATGGATCAAGCATTTCAAAGAATTCAGGTTAGAATAAACACAAAATCAAATAAATAAAAAAAAATATATTTTGAAATTATTGAATTCTGAAATAAATTCTGTTAGCCTGTCAGGTTGACCTGTAACAGTTTATTCTAGGCTTAAAGGTGTTGAAGATTTTAGCATCAAGAATGTGACACATTTCCACACATTTAAAAACATTTTATTATAAGATGCCACGTTCCAACTTTTTCTAGCTCTGGACCTTCCCGGTGCCTGTACACACGCCTAAAGAAGTCCTCATTGCTCCCTGGAAAGTCTTCCCAACGGTCTCCATTTTATTGATAGATTCTTCGTGGCTCACGCAGAACGACACCACCCTCCTCCATTGCTTTTTCAAATGCCTGAATCTTGTTTAAAAGACAGAGAGACACAAATAAGTGCAAAGAAAAGCCATCAGCACCCAAACATCCATGGGGATATGTTACGTGGAGGGGCAGAGGTTAACATTCTCACTGAAACATAATGTCAGGAACTGCAGCTTGTCAGTTACCCTTTCAAGCGTCACAAGAAGGGACTGTCAAGCCACATAAGAAAACTAATGGTGAAGAGGAGTAAAATTAATGCTTAAAAAAGTAAAAAAAGCCAAATAAGCGTCAAGAGATGGGTACTTGCCGAGTCACAACGATATTCCCACGGTATAACAGCTTTAAAGTTCACAAAGTTGATTCCTGCTTCCAAACAGCGCTGTGCCATTACACGGCCAAGGTTTTTGCAAGCTGATACTCCCTTGGGACTGTACAAGTGTCTCTTTATGGCCCACTCTCGAGTAGAGGCAGATACCACAACATCCCCATTACAGCGTTCAACGAAGGCTTCTACATAATGCTGTGTCCGCTCAAGCCGTAATCTGAGTGAAGGAAAGAAAGAAGATGGGATGGGATGTCTTTTCCAGATCTAGAGAGAGAACACATTCACATGCTTAAATGCATAAGTGACTCACTTTAAATAAAACTGAATGTACTGGAGCTATTAATACAATAATGATTTCTTAATATTGCTTTTATTATCTCATCTAGGGTTTTGCTTACTTTATTAGAACATAAAATAGGACTCATTTTACCAGTTCAACAGAGTGAAATTCCAAGAGCAACTTTTCACCAGTTGCACAGGGGACAGTCTTACACTGCCTCACGCCAGCACTTGCTCCAAACCAAGCACTGTACACCTGCACAGTGTGGTACGGGTGCTTATGGGCTAGATCAGGGGATCTGCTCCAGCAGAAATATAACCTGAGGTTTGCTACGCAGTCTCTCAAAGGCTTCTGCTTACACAGCAGGTAACAACTTGTCAGGATTGCTAAGTGGTCAAGCAGTACTTCATAAGCCGTAACACATGACCACAGAGTGTTAGGAGCAAATATTTTCTATTGCACCAAGACAATATCGGATTTCCAGGTATGAACAAACTGGACATGGTTCTCCCCTCAAGAACAAAGAAAATTCCAAACCAACAACACCCAAGAAACTATTATGATGCCTCAAATAAAATAACAATGCGTGGTCAGCACAGGACTAGGACAATCCTAAGTTAAACAGTAGTTGCTTAAGCAATATTACTGCTACCTTAACAACAGATCTTCAACACATATGCTAACTTTCACATGATACTAGCCTACTGTTCTCTGACCACAGAAAATACCTGTTAATTAAGAACAGCCAAGGGAACAACTGATTCAACAACCCAAAAAATGCATTTTGTAGAATTTCCACCTGGTGGGTTTGGGGTTTTCGTTGTTTTGGTGTTGTTTTTTTTGTTTGGTTGGTTTTTTGTTTGTTTTTTATTTGTTCTGGAGCCTTCATTTCTCCTGGTGACTTTCTGACTCACCTATGCCAGAATTCACGCTTTGGCCATGTTGTCTTCCAGCCACGCTCCTTCCTAGCCAGGGCCAACTGCTCCAAGTTCCGAGGATTCCTGTTAGTGAAGTCTGGGGCAACAATCTCATTTTCACTTGTGTCCACTTCAGTCTCAGTTTTGAGACTGGCTGTAGTTGATGCAAAACGAGGACCTTGAGGAAAAGGAGGAAATAAAACACCCCCCAGAGTTAAAAAAAACCATAGTGCGGACAGTAGAATGAATACAATACAGAGTGATGCTACTTGTAAAAGTTAACAGGGAAAAATTAGCTTTTTTTTTTTTTAAACACTAAATAGATGGATTACCAAACCTCAACTTGTTTCTCCAATTTATGAGGTAAACTGAAGACTAAAAATGAAAACTTTATTAACAGTCGTTCAAAACCCATGCATAAAATACAAATTCAGGGGTGACTAGAAGATCCCTAGGATTAAGGCTTTACAAAATGCTGAAAGTGAACTACACAAAGAACCAATGCCACCGCTACCAAATAACAAGGTAAAAATCCTCGATCCTATCAAGCTGTTCGTCACTATTTAAGCCATGAAAGACGAATTTGGAGTTGGGGTTGCAAACTCACTCTGCTACACAACTTTTCGGTCCAGAGAGGCAGCGGGAACCTCTCACCAGGGTGACGGGCAGGGCCTCTCCCTGTCAGACCGCCCGCCCCGGCCGGAGACGCACCAGCAGCGGCGCCGTCCCACAGCCGCCCGAACGGCCGTTACCGGCGGGAGCCCGGCACCGACCGGGGCCTGCGCACGGCGGAGCAGCCCCGCCAAGACATCCGGCCGCCGGATCGCCCTGGGAGCAGCCCTCGGTCGGCAGCGCGGGGGCGGGGCAGAACCCCCCGCCGGGAAAGGCCGGCATGGCGAGCCGCAGAGGGGCTGGGCTTACCCGCTCCACGTGCCTGGAGCCTGCCGGCCGCCAGCAGCAGGCAGCTGCGGCCGCTCAGCGCCATGGGGAGTCGGTGCCCGCCACGGCCTCGGGCGGCAGTCACCTCCCCGTCGCTCAGGGACAGCCGGGCGCCGCCATCTTGGCGAGGCCGACACCTTCCCCCGGAAGCCGGCCTCGAGAGGACTTCCGTCCGCAGCTGATGATGTCACACGGACGCGCCGACTTCCTTTCCCCGCTCACCGCATGGCTGCGGGGAGGGGGCGGCTTTTATTAAAAACAAAACTGGTTCTTTTGCGCTGCAGGCTGCGGACCTGCCGCTCCTGCGTCAAGCACAAGGGGAGGCGGGCGGTGCCGCCCATCCCGCTGCCGGGTTATCCTGAGCTCCTACAAACCCTGCACCGCCTGCGGGCGCCTGGAGGGAGGGAGGGCGGGCGGGCGCGCACGGCACAGCACGGCACCACACCACCGAGCCCTCGCCGCGGGGCAGCCCCTGGCGGCAGCGCCCCCCGCGCCTCCCGCCGCCCCTGAGAGGCGCGGGAGCCGGCGCGCATGCGCGCCAGCCCACGCCACCTTCTAGAACCTCCTGGAAGTCCTCCTGCCCCTCCCTGGGCGCGGCGCCTTTGTTCAGCCGCACACGCCAATGGCGGCTCGAGGCTGGGCCGTACCGCGCCCCTGGATTGGGCGGGCAGGGCGCGGCCCCGCCCCTCGCGCGCGCGGGGCCGTCCCCTGTCCCGTCTCCCCCCACCCCGGGGGAAGGTGGGGGGAGGGGGGTGCGCACCCAGCATTCCTTGCGGCCGTCTGGCCATTCCGCGGCTACGCGCGCTGCCTGCCCTCTCCGTCTCGCGCGGCGGCCGGGCGGGAAGATGGCGGCGATGGAGGGGCCCCTGGCTGTCTTCGGCGAGCGGACCAGCGGCGACACGATCCGCACGCAAAACGGTAACGGCCGCGCGCTGCCGGCTGGGGCTCGGTGAGCGGTGGGGGGGAGAGGCAGAAAGGAGGTAACATGGCCGTTGCCGCCGCCATGTGCTCACCCGCCTCAGCCCCCAGCCCGGAAGGGCCTCGCCCAAGCCGCCAGCTTCCCTCAGTGCCGGGCCGCTAGGAGCCGTTGGCAGGGCCGCTGCCGCCGGGAGGGAGGGCGGGCGGCAGGCACTGTCCGTTCCCTGCAGCCTCCCCGAGGAGACGCGAGGCTGGCGCGGTCCCGCGTCGCTCCCAAGCGTCCGGGTGGCGCAGTGATCCCGCGTCCCTTTCCTTGGTAGAAGCGCACCCAGGGAAGGGGGCGGCGGCTGCTGACCGGAGGTGGGCTCGGTTCCACCCCGAGGTCGCAGGGCGTGAGCCGGCAAGGCTTGCGGACTGGCCGTGGGGCCTCGGTGGGCAAGAGGTGGCTGGGGAAGCTTACTGCTTCCCTGGCACAAGGAAATAATTGTTTCGGAAGGTGGGGACCGTCCTCAAGATGAGTGTCTTTTAACTGTAGTTCTCAAAAACGTCACACATTTCTCCGGATTTTATCCCAAGTTTTGGGGGAAGGCTGCAAATTTCTAGACTGTCTTAAGTTTTTCAGTAGGTAAAAGACAAAGGAAGAAGCTGAAGACCTGCTTCCTGACGGTCGTGACAGTCTTGCAGTTCTGATACTGTAGGCAGTTAGAATGAGAATTATCTTAATCTGTGGCCGAGGTACTTGATAATGGCGACTTTGATACAACGGTTATTTCTTTCAGAAAACAGCCATTCCTTTTCCAAAACAAAAATGTTATATCATTTGAAGTGAAGGTCTGACTTGTTACTATTCCCATTATACTACCACTTTTTCAATTTCCAGATTAAGTGGCTATGCTTGTGGGATAGAGAAAAACTTGCCGCGGTCTGAAGGAAAAGGTTAATTGTATCTTTTTCCTATATGAAGTTGGCAGAACATCCTTTAACCAAGCCACTGTTAGAGGTTTCATGTTACTTTAGTGGTGACTAAAAGGTCGTTTTTAACTTTCTTGACTTAGTTACAGAACAAATGTTTTGTTTCAGTCACAGACATAAGTGGGGCAAAAACATATGTTTTTGATACATTGTTCTGTATCCGCCTAGAACTGAGGAGTAAATCAGAGTGAAGTTTCATGGCGTGACTTGCAGCTGCGAAAAAAAGCAGTGCTACCAACATCTGCTAAGCTACCACCACTGCTCTTCTGACCTCAGTAGTGTGTCCTCCATCTTACCAAATCAGCAGAAAACGATTCTTGTTCTGATTGGTTGGTTTTGCCAGGTTAGCTGAACCAGCTTGGAGAGAAGAGTGAGGGTTGGCACAGATTGTATTTTTTAGTAGCAGCAAGACATTACTAGCTTAGCTTAGTCTGAAACCTAATCCTAAATTAGGTCACTTTATTTCAAGTTTCTGAATTGCAGGTTCTTGGTATGTTTTCTTGTAAACCCGAATCACCCTGAAGGTAGAAAGACAAACCTTTTTTTATTTTTTCTTTCATTTATTCAGTTACTGCTGCATCTGCTATTGCCAACATTGTGAAGAGTTCTCTTGGGCCGGTTGGTCTGGATAAGATGTTGGTGGATGATATTGGGGTAAGTAAGTTTTCTTTAAGAAGTGTCAGGAGGACTCATATTCCTCTGTAAAAGTGCTCTCACTTAGTGTGCTTCATAGGTCTAATGTGCACGTACCTGTTTTTTTTCTATCGTCCTCAGAGGGGTAGGAGGAGAACTGTGGTAAAATTGAGCATCAGGTAACATATGCTACATCATTTTAGTGTAATCTAGTATTGTCGTTTGTGTGGCACAGTTGTTTCCTTTCTACATTTAAGTTCTTGTGGCCACTTCATGAGTATTGGTCAAGTTCACAGGAATATCACCATTAAAGTTAGGCCTTGCGATGGTGATGACTCGTATATCCTGGTCTCTACATTAGAGGAAGTAACAAAAAAGAATTCAAATAATCCCATAACAATTTGAAAGCAATATTCCAAGCAAATGAGGAAAGTTTGCCATTTTACAGACTGCTGCAATAAAATACTGTATTAGAGGATAGTCACCACACTACTACTAATCCGGTATGTGCAGAATGTTTGCTGAGTTTCTGTAACATAAAAACTTTTCTGATAAAAAGAAAGTGCAGATTCCGCACGGGTTACATTTCTGTTGTTAGAATGGGACTCCTGGTTAAAAAGAAGCAGTAAACATTTGGTATAAATAGTTATTTTATGGGCATCCGCAAAGAATAATTAACTTTTGTTTGTACAAACATTACAAAGCACAACAGTAAAAACATAATAGAAATATACCTCGTATTAACATTTGATTTCTGAAAACTAGGATGTGACCATTACTAATGATGGTGCAACCATTCTGAAACTGTTAGAAGTGGAACACCCTGCTGCAAAAGTTCTTTGTGAGCTGGCAGACTTGCAAGACAAAGAAGTTGGCGATGGGACGACCTCAGTGGTATGTAGGAAGTTTTACAGGCAAATACACCGAAAGTCAGTGTTCTGTTATCATAGTGCAGCTCTTGATTTATCCATTACAAATCTTGATGTAATGTGGATCAGGTATACAGAATGAAAAACCTTGTAGTTGACTGAATATAAACAGGTTTTTAAAGTAGGTTACAGAAGAAAGCAATTAGACTTGTGTTTTTTCAGAGATACTAGTTTCAATACGCAGCTGGTGCTCTGGAATGTAATTCACTTACCGCAGTTTCATCTTGCATTTCTTCAAGGTTGAGGATAGATTCTAAATTAAAGTTCTTAATTTTTAACAAGCATGAGAAATTAAACTGTTAGGACTAATAAGGATGCTGCATGCTGAAAACTTGCCTGAGACTTTTGACAACTAGAGCAAGGCAAGGAAACAGGTGGCTTTTACCTGATGTCAGATACCATTTATAGTTCCAGGTTGCAAGTACTTGTTTCCACTGGGTAGACTTTGGACAACTACTTGTGATTCTGCTTTCCACTTAGTGGCAACACGTAGTTATTTTGCTTGTATGGAATACATGTATATAGTATTTGTGTTTCAAACAGGTAATTATTGCTGCAGAACTTCTAAAAAATGCAGATGAGCTCGTGAAACAGAAAATTCATCCTACCTCCATCATTGGTGGATACCGACTTGCTTGCAAGTAAGAAACTAATACAGTTGAAGTTGCATTTTTTTAAGGTACAATAACTGCATGCTTTTTGTTTATTTCTGTATTTGTGACTGAGTTGATACAGGCTTCTTGGTGCAAAGTGGATACGATGTTTTGGTTTGGGGGTGTATTTTTGGCTTTTCTTGTTGGTTTGGGGTTTTATTTATTTATTTTGGATTTCTGTAGTCTCACATAAAAATGTCACTTTACTGTCCTAGAAGATGAATTAATTTAATCCCTATGTTCTTTGAGATAACATTTAAAAGACCTGAAAACATACAAGATTTTTGTCTTTGTGTGGGTGGAATTCTTTACCAGTATTTGTCTTTATTCTACAGGGAAGCAGTTCGCTACATCAATGAAAATCTTATTATTAACACAGATGAATTGGGCAGGGAGTGCCTAATTAATGCTGCTAAAACATCAATGTCCTCTAAAATTATAGGAATGTATCCTTTAACTTCATCAGGTTATTTAAGTGAGAGTGATTGGTTGGAGCTTGAGTGGCTAGGCTAGTTCCCTTTGCAGGAGTTCTTCTGAACAGGGTATAGTATTCAAGCTGTTTTTATAACAGGGGTGTGAAAAACATTTCACAGATACTGCTATCTGGCATGAGAAAACATGTTTAGACTTTTCCAATTCATTTAAACCTGGTTAGGCACATCACAATAGCTTAGTGTGTTCTTTCCTTAGTGAGACTAGATAAGGAGTTGTGTGAATGGAAGAATGCGTTACAGAGGTCAGGTACCTGAGGAGTGAAACTAGAGGAAGATTGCATTTTACTTCATGGTCATAGAAAAACCTGCAATTTAGCCTTTGTGGTAACAAGGGAACGCAGGCTGACCATGGGATAGGTATTTTTATTAAGGAACAAAAGGTGCATAAAATGCAGGCATCATACTAGCCTGTCCTAGTTTTCTTACCAGTGCATCAGCTTTAAGAATTACTCATTCCTTTAAGTGAATGGTAAAAAAAGCTAGCACTTCCATACCTTTCTAGTGTTTTTTGTTTGGAAACAGTTTTTGACTCTTAGTTTGGGCACTGTCAGTGACTTCCTTTTTTTCTTAAGCATAATACTAGTTTTCTTCTTCAGTTTTAACCTTAACAGCATTGTAGTGATGGTGATTTCTTTGCTAATATGGTGGTGGATGCTGCACTAGCCGTTAAATATACAGACCAGAAGGGTCAGGCTCGGTATCCAATCAACTCGGTTAATGTTTTGAAGGCACATGGCCGCAGCCAAAAAGAGAGCATACTTGTGAACGGTTACGCTCTGAACTGCGTGGTGGGCTCACAGGGTAAGAACATGCTATGTTTCGTAAAGCTTTTGTGTGGACTCGGTCCTCTTCGTCTTCTTGCATGAATCTTCTTACTGGCCGCATTAGTTGCGAAGCATGTGGGTTTTAAATTCCAGAACAATTAAACAAGAATGCAGGAAAAAAAACCTTACCACTTCACCGTGGTTTCTAGGCTGGGGTCTGCCAGATGGTAGCGATCCACAAAGTGTTACTGTAGTTTTCCCTAGCTGAGTATCAGCATGGTAACACTGTGATCTTCTGGAAGGTGAGCACCTCCCATGTGAGGAGCCAATGTCAGGTTTGTAGGGAACTGTTACATTTAGCAGAATGGTGTTGTGATTAGGTAACCTAAAGGATGCAAGACTGATGGATCAGCTTTGCGTGGTCATTCACATTTTGGGGACAGGGTCTGTAAAAAGGTGACAGAAATTATAGTAGAGGTTTTTTTAAAAAAAATCTGTTTGAAAATCTTTGTTGTATTTTTCTGTACTAGGGCAGAACTGGAGCTGGAGAAGCAAACTGAATGGAAATCTGAAATGTGAAAGTAGCATTAGTTTTAATCTGTAATGCTAACTTCATGTTCTGTTAACTCTATTTGACAAAATCCTCTTTCTTGTTCTTTCTCGTCAGGTATGACCAAGAGAATAGTTAATGCGAAGATTGCATGCCTTGACTTCAGCCTGCAGAAAGCAAAAATGAAGCTTGGTGTTCAGGTTGTTATCTCTGACCCTGAGAAGCTGGACCAGATCAGGCAGAGGTGTGTGGAAGCTTGGGTAACCGAGACAGTGGGGTTTCACAGGCTTGTTTTGGTCTCTTCAGTTGAGGTGGCATGAGATAATTTTGGCTGAGTGCAAGAGGTAAAGATGTTTTAGATGTTAACATTTGCCAACAATACCAAATATGAATGGTAAAAGTCTTCACTTCTGGAGGCAGAACTAGTATTAAGTCAGTTTTTGAGAAATCCAAGTATGTTTTGTGCAATGGTTCCTTCTCTTTGCAGATCTCTGCATCAATTTCAGGAAATGGGTTCACAGAATGTGATTGCAGACTTCTAAATACATTTTTATAACTTTGACTTTATCCTTGTAGAGAATCAGATATTACCAAAGAAAGGATCCAGAAGATTTTGGCCACTGGTGCCAATGTTATTCTCACCACTGGAGGTATTGATGATATGTGTCTGAAATACTTCGTTGATGCTGGTGCTATGGCAGTACGAAGAGTTGTAAAAAAGGACCTTAAGCGGATTGCTAAGGCATCCGGAGGTATCTGTCTTTTTTTGTTGTTGTCTTTTTTTTTTTTAAGTAAAACCTGTTGTTAGTAACTAATTTTCAAAACATGGCTTCTTAGCATGCAGGCCGTGCAAGGAGAGAGTTAGAGCTGAGCCACTCGTTAGGTTTTAACTTTACTGTTGCTTTTAAGTGACCATTCTGTCAAAGTAGATGAGTACTGTAAGAGTTGACAGCTGAAGATTGACAGTGGGGGAAAAAAATGCTGCCTTGCACTAAGACGACTGTCTTTTTGTGGAAATGGAAGCTAGAATCTGTAGTTATTTAGAAGTCTTTATTAAGCACGCATTCATAAACCTGTTTGGAGAGTTGTGTTACGTACCGTGTCTAGATAGTTCAAGACAAATGAATTCGTAAGTCGTTAAATACTGAAGAAAAATCTGGTCCTATACAGATTTTATCTGTCAATTCTTAAATTTGCAAGAAAGCATTTTCATTATGGTAAAGCATGGGAACTTGTACTAGCTGTGGAAAAGTGCTGTAGAAGTTGAGCAAAAAGAGTAGTATCAATTATAAACCGCGGAATATTGAACTGCTACCTGAGAATTAGAATTGCTGTTGAACTTAAGAAAAATCTACTTACGCTGCTTTTATTTGTGTTTTCAATTTTTGTTTTTTCTTTCTATATGCCTGTTCTGGGATGTTGGCAAAGGATGTGCTGGAATTGAATGCTAATTTCACTTTGTTTCTTTGTTAAAGCAACCATATGTTCAACCCTTGCTAACCTTGAAGGTGAGGAGAGTTTTGAGGCATTAATGCTGGGACAGGCAGAAGAGGTGATTCAAGAGAGAATCTGTGATGATGAGCTGATTCTAATCAAGAAGTAAGGATCCTTTTTAAAGTACTCAGTTTTGTGTATGCTTTCTACTAGGTTTGAGATAAAACTGCATTTATTTTACTTCAGGCTGTCTCAGTGGTATGAGTAGTTACATGCATGGGAAAGAGCATACAAGTCCACTGCAAATTAGAGGTGAAAGTATCAGTATTGAGTCTCTCTACTGGGGCTGGACCTCTCTTTCATCAGCCATAATGTATGAGACAACCAGATTACTAGATAGACTTTACTTAAAATTTTGTTTATAAGCAAATTTTTCTAAAGTTTACAATAAAATTCGATTAAATTGCTAGAGACATTATTAGAGCATTCATATCATGTTCCTTTACCTGGCTTTTAGCAGTATAGTCTCACTGGCTTCCCTTTTCAGACAGTAAAGGGAAATAGGTACCATCTGAGTAATTTCATCTGAATAAGGAGGTGCAAGCTAAATCTTTCATGTATAGTGGAAGACAGGATTTACCTGTGCTGGTTTCATTGAATCAGTCATCTGCTTGGTAGTATGAAGTGGACCACATTGTTAAAAGGGTTGGGGTTTTTTGTTGTTGGGTTTTTTGTTGGTTTTTTTTTTTTTTCTAATGGGTAAGAAGAACAACAGTTACGAACTGTCCACACACATGGCATTTTCCCTTGAAGTTTTTAGTATGCCATTGCTGTCTGGTACCTGAAAACTTGAGTATTGGTTTCTTTAACAAGAACATACCTTGGATATTAACTTTTCCACTGCTTCAATATCCCTTCTTGGTGTTCAACTTCCTGTAGCCTCATTTGTGTGTGAATGAAAAATTCTGACCATGGAACTTGTTGTGGCAGTTATGTGACTGCTTACACTGTAATGTTAGCAGTCATTAGCTCCCTTGATGGCTATACAAAAGGGAACTTTCTTAATATCTAATTACATTTTCCTCTTATTTGATGGGAAAATATCTTGCCTGTCATACTTTTTTTCAGGTAGCTGTCTCTAAAAGACTAAATTCAAACTAGTTTCTTGCATATTATAATTTAGATCTTGACTTACTAAATTACAGTGTACGTATCCTGCAAGGGTGCATAACAACATTAAGATTTTCTTTTAAATGTTGAAAGAATCTGGCTTAACTGAACTTGGCTTTAGAAGAAAAATTTCAGCAAGAATAGTTTTAATTTGTATTTTTTTTCAACACAGCTGACTTCCAGTTCTTTTTTTCCCCTAGTACAAAGGCTCGTACTTCAGCATCAATTATCTTACGAGGAGCTAATGACTTCATGTGTGATGAAATGGAACGGTCTATACATGATGCTCTCTGTGTTGTTAAAAGGGTGTTGGAGTCCAAGTCTGTTGTCCCAGGTGGTGGTGCTGTAGAGGCAGCACTTTCAATATATCTTGAAAATTATGCAACCAGCATGGTAAGTCTTGCATGAAGAAGTAACAGTGTGTATGTGTCAGGCTAGGATAATGTGAGTTTTCAAGCATTTATTTTCTTGTACTAGAAGTCAGTTCATGAAAACCTGATCATCTTAAAGAATGTAAGATGCTGCTTTAAAATGGAGAATAGACGTTACTCTGATAATTAGACTATATGTTTTTTTGGCCTAGGTTTTGCATGTGAAAACCCTTACGTACCATTGACACTCTAGATCACGGCTGTATTTTCTCTTTTGTTGCAGCAATTGGTTTAAAAATTTTTTCCCCTTTCTAGGGATCACGTGAACAACTTGCAATAGCAGAATTTGCAAGATCCCTGTTAATAATTCCAAATACACTGGCAGTGAACGCCGCTCAAGATGCAACAGATCTCGTTGCAAAGTTGAGAGCATTCCACAATGAGGCTCAAGTTAACCCAGATCGCAAAAATCTGAAATGGCAAGTATCTATCTGAAGGAAGGCTATTAAAAGTGAAGTGAGTTGGTGACTTACATGGAAAATTGTTCTGCCAGTTTACTGAACCGTGATTTGCATGTTAAAAAAAAAGGGTGTGCGTGTGTAGGTTATCACTGAACTTTTCTCCCTCTGTCTCTCAGTCCTGTGTATGTGTAGTAGTTAAACAGCATACTCCCAACTATATTTCTACTTTTCCTACCTTTCCATATGACAATATTTCTTCTTTTCAGGATTGGTCTTGACTTGATCAATGGGAAACCTCGCGATAACAAGCAAGCTGGTGTCTTTGAACCAACCATGGTCAAAACTAAGAGCCTAAAGTTTGCAACAGAAGCTGCAATTACTATTCTTCGAATTGATGATCTTATTAAACTGCACCCTGAAACTAAAGAAGAGAGAGGGTGCTATGAGGATGCAGTTCACTCTGGAGCACTTGAAGAATAACTTAGGTTTTATTTATGTTTGTCTAACTTACACTTCCCACTCTTGTAACTAAAGTGTTAATAAAACAAGTGGTTAAATGCTGCTGCTATTTTCTTGTGAAGAAATTAATTTGTGAAAGTGAGGTGATCATTGCATCAAGAATTTAAGCTGTAGGGTTGTTAACAGCTAGAATGGAGTAAGCTTATTTACTATTAGGCAAATCAAACAAATGTAACTTCCACGATTAGAAGTTTATTAGTCAACTGTTTCAAAGCTAGTTAGCACTAGCTACTCATTCATCCATCCACATTCATCTCTCAACACACATGGCTATTCCCATTCCCCCTCCTATACAGAGAGCAGCAACACCACGTTTTCCACCTGTTCGTTCCAATGCATGTAGAAGAGTAACAAGGATGCGACAACCAGAGGCGCCAAGAGGGTGGCCAAGAGCAATAGCTCCACCATGGATATTAATCTAAAAAAAGAATAATACAGGAGGTCAAGTCAAGAAATCATTTAACTAGCTTAGTTGATTTTCAATATGAATGACTTCACTGGATATAGGCCTTAACTGTGAATAAGCCTGAAACTCCTACCACCCTTTCAATGAGCAATTGAACATGGATGCAACAGCTGTTAGTATTTCCTCTGAAAGAGGCCCATCTTTACTCTGAAGATAATTAAGGTGATAATTGAGGTGAATTCAGGGAGGGGAGAGTAATACCTGCACTTTTTGCCATCACTGGAAGAATGCAGTGGCAAATACACTTCCAGAAGCAAGTTCAGATTCTGAAGTTAATTACAAGTATGCTCAAGTAGTTACACAGAGTTGCATACAAATCCACTCTAACAAAGCTGTAGCCTGTTGAGCTGGGAAAGAGTGTGCCTGCTAACAAAGCAAGGCTGCAGCAGAGCAGCGTAAGGGAATGCCTACTGGTGTTCCACTCCTTTTTGCTTACGGCAAAGTGATTGCGAAAGGACTGGTCTCACCTGTTTGCATACAATCCAGATGCACAGAATGGAACAAATTTGAATCACAGGAGGCAAATTAACTATATATATATATATAGTTACATACAGTTATATAGCCTCAAATACATAAATTACCTTTTCTGGATTTACTTTCAGTTCTTTTGCTATTGCAACAGATAGCGATGCAAAGGCTTCATTAATTTCAAACAGGTCAACTTGTTCCAGAGTCCAGCTGGCTTTCTCAATCTGAGAAAACAATAAATAGAGGCTTTATTATCTTTCAGGTTTTCCTCAGCACCGGAGGGAGGTTTTCGTAAGACTTCAGTTGGTTGATTTGAAGTCACCACTTCTAAGAAGTTGAAGGAAATGCATTTTTATAGCCAGCGTTGATGACAGAATTCTTAAAGACAACAGACACAATTTCAGTGTCAGCAAAAGTCAGTACAATGTGCTGTAACATACTCGCTGCTCTTAAAAAATCTTGACTAATTTTACACACTTAGTAGTGGTGGTGACCTTAATAGAACAAGCACTGTTTCCAAAAGTAGATTTTAACAGATTAAAAGCAAGTTTTCCAGGACATGACTCCATTAAAGATTCTCTGCTTAATACAGATTTTTACACAGAAAATAGTGAAGTGATCATTAGTGATGGGTGTAAACTGTCATTCGTCCAGTCTTTCCAGCCTTTTAAGTTGAAAGTTGCCCCTTGAATCTTTTCAGAGGGCTATTTTGGAAGATGGTTTGGCTCCTGTTTTCACTTGAGTTCTTGAGGTGCGATTGCCTATTTGGGTACAGGCTTAGGCATGTTTCACATATCTACATTTTCACTTCCACTCACTTTGTTTCTAACAGCAATGCTTTATCAGCAGAATCACCTGCAGCAATGATGTTTCACAACCAGCCTAGCCAGGCTGCTGCATCTCCAAGACTATAGTCAATGAGGAGGGCCTCTTTTACTAGATCTTACAGAGACAGTATGGAAACCATTCACGTTCTGGGAAAAGTCTTATCTTTTAAAGATTTACTATGTTGTTGCAACACTAAAATGCAGGGCCTAGTCATTCTCTCACTATGAAGTGCTACTATGAAATTTTGAAGAAATAAACTGATAATATATGGAGGGTGTGAAGTGTTTGGTAACATACACTACAAAGTTTACATTCAGAAGTCGTGTGCCTTTTTTCAGAGTACCTATAAAATTATAGGTACTGTTAAATACAGCTTGTCTGTTCTACAATTTAAACTAAAAATGTGTATTGTATATACATTCATAACATTCTTGATTTAAAAGAACAGTTTGAGATCTGATAAGAAAAAGCTTCAGCGTTACAGTTCTTATTTTCCCATTAAAAACCACAGAGCCCGAGTGAGTTCAAGTTAGGCTTCTGCATTGCCAGGACATTTCGGAGATGAACAAAGTAAGGCCTTTGCACAGTATAAACAAAACTAAGAAGGAATACTAAAGTAAATTTATTCTTATCAGCTGTACAAGAGCTTTTTCCGTGATCAGTTTCATAGCTCAGTTTTAGTAGATAACCAGCTGGGGTTGGCATGGGCTGCGTCTATATTAGCAAGCAGTGTGGTACCACAGGAGCTGCTCACTCAGGGCATTTTATTTAAGAATCTTGTTCCGTGGACTGAACACAGAGCGCATCAGTGGGTGCAGTAACGGTCAGAGCATGTTAGACATGGTTCTGGAGTGCACCTTCTTGTTTAGTTTCATGTGAAAGGAATCCGATTTGCATGCTCCGACCCTTTTGCAGGGCAAACCAAAACACAAAGGGCACCAGCACATTTGCTAATGCAGATGCACTCACTGGCCCTTCTCTCAGTGTTGGACTATTGCAAATACAACCAGGCAACGATGTGAAAATTAACCTGGCCAGACACAGCATCAGAACCATATCGTGGCAGGACCAAGTCATCCCCAAATTAGCTTAGTATACACATCCATGAAATTTGACCTTTAGCTTCCTAGGTTATCTAAGTGGCCTTCCACAAACCTGACTAGTTTACGTTTTGAACTCCATTCATACACTTATATGTTTGTTTATTTTTTTTTCCAACGAGCAGGCACTAGCCTGGTAGCACTAGAAATCTTAATCTTATGTACTCTCCACTATTTTAAGTCTTGTTTTCGTTCAGTTTATTTTTTCTACAAAGTTTTGCTTAGAATATAGAAAAATGAAGGCATGGCCAGAAAATGAAAAGTGATTACAAGCAAGAGTTTTAAAATAATAGATACATAAAGAATTACTTACAGCTTGCTTTATTGCTGAAATGGGCCCTACTCCCATTATAGATGGATCTATACCTGTCTGAGCCCAAGATACAATCCAAGCCAAAGGCGTAAGACCTCTCCTAGCAGCTTCCGATTTCTTCATTAAAATTACAGCTGCAGCTCCATCATTTATACCTGTGGAATGACAAACAACTTGTATTTGTTGGGTTTTATGGCTTTTACTGTACCACCTTTTCCTGCTTGCATAAGTTCACAATCTAGACAAAAGAAAAATCACAAATCTTTTATTGGTTTAGGTCAGTATTGTGCAGGTCAGCCAAGTCTGACCTCTGACACAAACACTTAAAACAGGTAATGTATCTACACATTATATCTATGTGGGGTTGGACTAGATGATCTCCAGAGGTCCCTTCCAACCCCTATGATTCTGTGATTCTGTGATATACTGCTGTAAATGTGCCATGTTTGTGATTTCTACTCAAAAAGCAGCAGGTGGAAAGTTGAGATAAAATGTGAAAAAGGAGCACATCAGATTTATTAGGTAGACTTTGGAAGAGGCAGCATAAGGACCCAAGGAAGAAGTTTCAAAGCTGCCTATGGCAGGAGAGTTAGTCCCCCAGGAGTAAAATTTTCAAACATGAATTGTTATGTTTTCCTTTGTCCAGACTTGCACTATTAGAAACCACTACACAGCTAGTTTTGAAAAGAGAGGACATAGTTCCTCTTTGTTCCAGCCTATCAAATATTGCTGTTGTTGTCCAAACACGTGTATTGCTTCCTAGAAAGCAAGCAAACAAAAGACAACTTATCTGTAAAGAAATCCTCCACCACAGTTACATTCAAGTTCTACCTGTGCTGTCAAACACATTGCCATTTTCTGCAAAATATATTCAGCAGTAACCACCTGGCACCCAAGCCCTTGCAGAGACCCTGCCTTGAGCCACAAGCAGCTACTGTTCTTTTCCATTTCGTTTTTTGCCAGATGTACCAACCTGAAGCATTAGCTGCTGTTACTGTCCCCGTTCCGTCTGTCAGGAAACAGGGCTTTAACTTTGCCATTGTTTCCAAGTTGCTCCCATGTCGAGGATGTTCATCTGTTTTAACTTCTATAGGACCTGAAGAACAGAGTGTTACACTCACAGGAGGGTCTAACAGCACACGCTTGTCTTGAACAGAAATCACGCACAAACAACAGGCTGATCGGGAATATGTGCCATGTTCCTTTTAACCAACAAGCCATTCTATTGGAGACAGCTTCCAACTCAGTCCAATTTGTTAAAGCTCCTTCCAGCTGCTTCTAGCAGGACACACAGCTGGGTTTTCCGAGACAAACACTAACAACTAAAATACTGTCTAGTACAAAAGCAGGTCTTGTTCTTGCTGTTCCTCTTCTTGCAAAAAGTAGTCAAGTGTCATTAAATATTATTATCTAAACTTGTATCAGGAAAGCCTTTCATTAGTTTGTAACCACTACAACTTTTCCCACAGGGTCTACTCAATGCAAATGTTGAACAACTGATTCTTGATTTCTGTTTAGAAAATTCAGTTTTTTCATCCACCTCACAAGGAGCTGGGGGGAACTCCCCTGCTCTAGAAACAGACCTTTGGCTCAAGTACCATTAACAGCTCTGTTTATACCCTTAACAGACCCAAAGAGAAACATACCTAATGTATGTAACCTGACCCCGTTAATTAATTAGTAACCCTAATTATTGTCACTGTGTATTTGACTAGGTACGCAAGGTTTGCCAGATCAGACTGCTAAAACAGTGACTGTTTTAAGTTTGGTGCAGCAGGAGTCTAATGAAATGAAAATACTGATTTTGGTACCATATCCGAGCCTATGTTAAGTCAGCGGTTTGCCTGGATAGTAATTACATCCCCAGTAAAACAGTAATATTTGCAGAGACCTACATTTAGATATTCCACAATTGCATTGTTTCTCTCTTATTTCAAAAAATAACCACTGGAAGTTGAAAAAGAGAGCAACGGGCCACATGCTTACAGAACAGCTTACAGAAAAGGCTGTATAACTGGGAAACCATCCACTGATGATAGCAGACATAGCAGAAAACAGATTTTTCTTTAAAATCAGCTCTCATTATCCATTCACACCTACCTTTTTTAGAAGGTACAAGAACGGGAACAATTTCTTTTGTAAAATAGCCAGCTTTCTGTGCTGCCTCTGCCCTGTTTTGGGACTGTACAGCAAGTTGGTCTTGTTCCCCTCTACTGACTTGCCACTGATTGGCCACATTTTCAGCTGAAATAGGAACAAAATAAAATTGCCATCAGCAAATGCTAAAATTCTAAGTTGTAAAATTGTGAGCACAAGGGTAGTCATTAATATTTGCCGTAGCAAGCAGCTAAGCTTCTTGAACAGTTTTCATTCCGATTTCCTCATTTTGTTTGCTCATGATTCTGTATTTTCTTTTGAGGTTGAAAATTTCTGTGCAGGATCTCCTCCCAGATGGTATATCAAGTTAAATACAAATGCAAGCAAGATTTTCTAGTTTATTGCTTTTCTGGATTATTATGCTCAGATCTCTCTACAGCTGCTTCAGAGGAGGGAAGAGTTCTGAAGTTAGTCTGTTTCATAAGCAGGGTCTAAAAAAGCAGTTGGCTGACTATCCCATCTAGGATGCAATAACCTGAAGTCGCAGAACCGTGTGTATCCACAGTACACTTTACGTAATTCCCCCACCCCAAAATCTGTGCTGCTGAATGCTCTGGTTGCATAGAGGGATTATTTTGTTTATTCTTCCTGAAATTAAATTAAATTGCTCAGATGCAAAAGAGATGCAGTGAGATTAGCTCAGACAAAAAAAAAAACAACAAAAAACACCAAAACAACTCAAAACAGTAGCTTTACAAACAAAGCAGAAAACGCCTTAAATGCCTTTCAATATTAGGGATTTTTTTCTTTTTCACGACTACAACTTCAGGATGGCTTGAAACACCTTAACTGAAACTTCAGATTTCTGAAATTTCCTATAAGTCAATTCTTCTGCCTTTCCCACTTAACCATTTCATTTTCTGGACTGTCACCACTTACCTGTTATACCCATGTGATACTGATAAAAAGCATCTGTAAGGCCATCAAGGATTATAGTGTCCTGCAAGGAAGCCTCTCCCATTTTCACCCCAGCTCGCATGTGAATGACATGAGGAGCCTGCAAGAAGATGTTTTGAAATGAGTTACTTGTTTTATATCTCCTGTGCACAATACAGCCAGACAGCTGAAGAGACAAACCCCTGTCTTGTGGCTGCAGGTAGCTACCCTAAATCCCAGCAGTCTCCCCGGCCACCTGCTCCATCTCTCCCTCTGGAGTCTGCCAGCTGGCATGCTTTGTTTGCCCTGTGCATTTCCCCAGCAGCAGATCGCCAAGCAGCAAGTGTCTTCTCTCCACAGATCAAATCAATCGTCCCTGGGGCCATATGGCCACGGGTTCCCCATCCTACCAGTCTGCTCTAGGTGGTTTCTGATCGCACTTCGCTGCTGGCGAACACCAACATCATTCTGAGCACAGGCAGCTAGCAAGCCCCAGCCCTGGCAGAAGAGGCCACTCCCTCATTAGGCCTCAGATCACCAGCCCACTACCACTCCTCAAGACAGCAGCGGTCTAAAAACCTTGAAATGAAAGCCCTTTGCTTCCTTTCCAAGCTCAAATTGCTTGGTGAACAATAACGCTTCCAGTTATTCCTTCTTTGGGCTTCTTGCAACACTCTGTCTCTGCAACAAAACTGTCTATTGCCAGCTGTCACAAGCAAATCATTCACCACAACAGGGCTAGATGGAAATCAAAATGGAATTTTAAATGTGGTATGGGTTTGCATGGCACCTTTTCAGTAGCTAAGTCTTTTTTTTTTTTTTTAAAAAAAAAAAAGCTACTGAAGTCAATTTTTGCCTGTGTAAATTCAATCCCAAGTGCAGAAGCTGAAGCTACTCTTTCAATCTGCCTCCAGAGCATTAGCCTAGAAATACAGTCTTTCAACATAACTCGATGCTGTTTGCTCCCAGTAAGTCAGCGCAATGCGACTGCAATCGTCTGCTTTACCTTGCTCATACTTTCCATGCCTCCTGCGACCACAATGCTGGAGTCTCCCGTCAGTATGGACTGAGCAGCCAGACACACCGCTTTCAAGCCCGACCCACAGATCATCTGGCAGCTCCAGGCGGGCACCGAGTAAGGGATTCCCGCAGCAACACTCGCCTGCCGGACGGGGTTCTGGCCAGCACCTGCAGGAACAGGCAGCATTTTTCCTTTGTCTGTTCTTAAAAAAATAAATGTCAGCCTTGTCACTTTTCACAACAGGTACCCCGATTCCACCAAAATATAGAGCTCGATCCTATTTTCAGTTGGTAGAGACAGAAGTTCCCGGCAGTAATCTGTAAACAGGTGCTCAGTTACCTCTCATTTATACTGTCCATCAATAAAATATCTGCAAGATCAGGGACTTGCTACTGATAGTTTTATATCTGCAACTCTGCTTTTGATGGCAGGTCAGATGAAACACCAACTTCAAATCAGCACCAGCCTGCTGTACACGTGTAAGACTTAAATTTTACACATTTAAATTGCTACTTGCTGAAGGGTTTCCTTTTGACATCTCCTGTACATCATGAATGGACAAGTTTCCCTAAAGGTTCCTATGGAAACAAAAAAGCACAATTATGCAAGGACAGTCCCAAAAGCTTCCATTCTTTGTTGTAATCCTGATGGAGAGAACAGGAGCTCTGTGTTCAAAGAAAATACTCTTCATCTGCATCTCTCCAGGCCAAAATAATGCCAGCTCTTTGTATGCAAAGAAATGGATAAGGAGAGCACATCGTTCAGGGAGCTAAAAATATACAGGAATCTGGATCAGCTCTAAGTAAGACAAAAATATTTAATTCCTTTATTTTCTTCCTCCACCTTTAAAATACAAACCTGCCCCATGACTCTGCTGATTAAACATTACCCTGGAAAAAGCAGGGGGCCATTCAAAACAAACAATTCCCTATCAGCCGCATTTCCACTAAAGCAAAGTATTTGCCTCCAAGCAAGTGGCATCACAGATCTTGCAGGTGGGTTTTGCAGATAAAGGCAAATGCAGGCCTCGCTCTTAAAGTCTCAGAGTTATCATTACTTATGATGTGTAATTTACAAGAGGAGATGACCAAGGCAAGACAAGGGATGCTGTAACAAAGAAAAGAAACTGACTTTCACACATACACTGCTACCTACTTTGGGGATTTAAAAAAAAAAACAAAACCACCAAACCATCCCCCCACCGCATCCTTCCCCAAAACCGGGCAATGGGTTTGGTCACCCAGAGAAGCGGCCAGGATGCCGCCCGAGCCCTCCCTTAACGAACCATGTGCTTAATGGCAACGAACGACGCTCTGAAAACGTGAAGCCGGAGCCGTTCCGGTGGGGCAGCCCGGGAGGGAGGCGGCCGTCGGGAAGAAGCGCCCGCCCGGCACCACCCGGCCGCGGGAAGGGGGATCCCCGCCGACACCACCCCCCACCTCCACCGCGCCCCGTACCTGCGGTGAGGACCTGCCCCAGGATCACCTCCGACACCTCGGCGGGGGCCAGCCCGGCCCGCCGCAGCACCTCACGGATCACGGCGGCCCCCAGCTCGTGCGCCGGCAGCGCCGACAGGCCGCCGTTGAAGGAGCCTGGGCGGACACAGAGGGAGAGCGCTCAGCACCGGCCCCGGGAAGGAGAGGGGGGGAAGCGGGGAAGGGGGGGACACACAACCGCCACCCGGCCCCGGAGGGAACACCCGCCGCCCGGCCCCTCACCGACGGCGGTCCTGGCGGCGGAGACGAAGACAACGGGATCCACGCTCATGGCGGCGGCGGCGCGGAGCGGCGGCGGGGAGCGGGAGCGGGAGCGGCAGCCGCAGCCAGAGCGGAGCCGGCGGCGAGACCGCCCCTCGCGTGTTGCCGGTCCCGCCCCTCGCCCGCTGCCGGGCGGGGCGGGCCGCTGCCGGCAGGAGGAGGAGGAGGAGGCCCGCACGGCTGGTTCGAGGCCGCGCCGTGGGGAAAGCGGGCAGGTGGGGCGGCCCACCCGTCCCCCCGGCGGCGGGGGGGTAAGGGCGTCCTCGGCCACCTCCCGCCCGCAGGCGGTGAGAAGAACAGCCGTGAGGGCCGCCGCCCGTCAGGCCCGGGGCGCTGCCGGTCTCTGCCGTCTCCCCGTCCCGCTGGCGCACCCGGGGGCTGGGCAGCGCCTCCCGCCGAGCCGTGCTAACACCGCCGGGCCGCCTCCGTGGGCGGCGAATGCTGGAAGAGAGGGCCCCGGTGCTGGGAGCGGGAGCTGCCCGGCAGCCCGTGAGGCAGCGGCTGGAAGGAGAGGAGGCGGCAGCGGCGATGGCCGCTACCCTGAGCAGGGCGGGCAGGCAGAAATGTTTCTCTGTGGGGAAATGCAGCTGGGAAGCCTAGAGACTTTTTTTTTTTTTAATCTATGTAGTAACATTTAGTAGGATTTCGGGGGGGGGGGGGGGGGGGGGGGGGGGGGGGGGGAGAAGGACAAATTAAGTCCCAGAAAAGCACATAGTCTGTGATGACAAACACTGACAAACATCTAAGACTGTGGATGCACCAATATGCCCGTGATCCCATTCTGCATGTTGGCTAATCTGAATTTGGTGGTATTACATCTGCGTGCATCACGCGGACCTGAACTCCTGTGTGGAACACTGAGCAACGGGAGCAACACCATACCCGAGCTGGATTCCTCTGGCTCCTACCAGTCACTGTTCTTGCTTTACAACATAACAAAGCTACAGCATTGCTAGACAGGAAAAAACCCACTGCAGCTATGGAAAGCAAGACTGTTAGCCTTGATTTCACCAGTAACTCTGTTAAACCACGCTGGTTAGAGTAACTCAAACACTCAGAATAGGTTTCTCCTTTCAGATATTTCAGTCCGACTGAAGGATAAGGCCAAAGGAGGGAACCACGTGTCATAAGATTTCTTCAGTTACTTTGGGGTTTTCAGTTTTTGGCAAGAGAAGAATCCCCTCAGATATTTTCAGGAAAGGAAATCTCTGGAAAATCCCACAGGCAGCCAAATGGTTAGGTGGAACGATCTACCAGTCTCCTAAGGATGCATTAAGTAGCAACAGGCATGCGCTACAGCTTTTCTTTAATGATGCTGTGCACTCAGGGCAGCTGATAACACTAACAAAGACCTCAGATTAAATCTGGATGGGAAAAACATGTTTGGTGTCTTTTCAAAAGACTCATCAGTAAGTAATTAGTAGATCTACCATACAAGCAAAACTCAGGAATATATGATTTTTAGCAATACAGAGTGATTGTTTTAGAAAAATATCGTACAGTTCCTGAGCAATCCTGTATGACCGAGTATGGTCCCTGCACCTTTCCAAAATTCACTAGAGAATGAGTAATACAGAAGTATGAGGGAAGCACCATGTAACCTAGTTTATCAACTGTACCACATACTAATACATCATTCTCAATGTACTGTTTGACTGATTACAACTTAAGGTCATCAATGCAAATACAAAATCAATAATGTAAGATGAGCTCAGATTAACACTAAATGTTGGCAGGTATGCAAAGTCCAACACCGACAATACACCTGAAGTAAGCCTTACAGATGGGATTGCCTTGTATTTAAAACTTTACAAATATCGCTATAAATGCTTAATAGAACATAAAGCGAGGCTTCAGCCTCTTCCCTCCCCACACTTCACCTTTAATCCAGGAACAGACGGAAAGAGTTTGAACGTGAAGCAGCCCTAGGGACTGCAGGCCAGCTCAGCCCAATGAGCCGCCCTGCTGCCCCTTTGCTCCCAGAACCGTTTTGCAACTCAACACGAGTGACGGACCAGGCTGCAATGTGGGGCCACCCTGAAACCACTGAGATGAAGGAGTTTTATCTCGCTATCTTTATCAGACTTGCAGTACCCTATTTAACTCTGCTTGGACGGTGTCCAGGATTGAGATCCAAACACGTAAGAGGGACATGTAAAGGAACAAAGTAACGTAGCAATTGCACAAAGGCAAATAATTATGAAACATGTATGGTACAGATCAAAGTTATTTAAATGCAGAAAAAAACCTATTAAACATGACAAGGCAGCTGTGCTTTTAAATTCAGCATGGTTAATGAGCAGCGTAACACTCAATAGCAAACTACTGCCCTGTGTTGGTACATTTTACCATTTCTTGGAAATCTAAGCTCTGGGAAATTAAGTAAATCAGTAAAAATTAGGACATCGATTCAGAACAGAGAGCTTGTTATTAGTAAAAGAGTAAAGCTATGTTGCGCAAACTTTATTTACTACCTTTCTGTGAACACAATGAAATGGACTTGTGCCTTATGTCACATACTCAAAGTGCAAATATTTTGGCATTTTCTCTTGGTAATGGTGGCTCAGTTTTATTAGAAACAGGCTAAAATTTAGAGCACTTCAGTGTTCAGTTACTCTTCTGCTAAAAATGTTTTCTAAATTTAACCTTTACAGAGATCAGTGTTGTTACCCAAATGTGAAACCCTTGCTTTTTACCATTAATCTGACACTTGTTTGGTGAATATTTACAAGAATAGTTTTGTGGGGGATGTGAGTTTGATAAAAACTAAGCTGCACCTTTTACAGGCAAAAAAAAATTGCAAAGAACAATTACTTTAAATTCATAAATCCTGATATGAGATCATTCTATAATTTAAAAAAAATAATTTCACAACTTTCCTGTAACAGGAAATTCTCTAGTCTCTAAAATCTTATACACAAATAACGGTAGCAATATCTGCTTTGTTGGGATCCTTACAGAAAAAAATGCATGTGGGATTCCTTGGGGAAGGAGATGTGACTCCCCTCCTTCCTCGCTGATGCTGCCTTGCATCATTCCATATTGTACAGCCAGAAGCTGGTGTGCTCCTCTGATCATTCACAGAAATGTAACATTATTCACGTGTTCATGGGTGTTCAGTTCATCTGCAGCTGTGTGGGAACACTCACGGCAATGAAACAAGTAAATACCAATGTGTTGCCATAATCAAGACATAAGTTTGAAGCACAAGTGATCCATCTTCGTATTTTATGGAACCAGCCCTTCCTGTATGATATGATACTTAATGTCAAATAATGGGCCAACATTTGGGACTTCTGTTACTAATAGTGATAAGAGTATCCTGCTTTTCCTTATTTCTCTCTTGTATTTTAGTCTTTGCCAGCAGCATGGGACAGACCTGACTACTTTTGCAGCAGTGTGCACTGAAACCAGCATCTAGGAAGACAGGAGTCAAACCTTGCCACAGTAATTATGTAAGACACCTCATAATCCTCAATACTTTTGGGGTCCGTAGTTCGAATCTGAAAGCATTTAAGAGGAACTCACCCCTTAGATACAGGTTTTCTGTGCTTTGTCTGTGTTTGAAATTATTTTTATTCATGACAGGAAACAGGAATTATTGTTCGGTTGGTTTAAGCAAAAAGTCAGCTTGACAAAGGGACAGCAGTCACCCTTTTTTTCTCCCTAAAAAAATTAAATCAGCTAGCAAATCAAGTCAGCTTGACAACAAGCATCATTTCATGAAAACAGCCTTTTTCACTTGGGAAAGATCTGAGGAAGCCTTTCCCTTTCTCCACATACTGTGCTATCCTGTATATACAGCACTCAGGCTTGCTGGGCACCTTTAGTACCTTAAGGCCCTTTCTCAGGCCTAGAAAAGAGAATTCATTCTTTTTCCAGGTTTTCTTACCAGTGGACTGACACTCAGTTGTCTACGGATAGGTTCAGCATGTAAGGTATGCCTCAAAGAACAGCGAGGATGAGATTTACATTTTGTAAAATTCCTCAAACTCCAACGTGACTGATTGGGTCCTTGGAAATCAAGTTCCTGATAGGCAACAAATGTTCTTGGCTGTCACGAGCAATCTGTGCTTTCCTTGAATCTATTTTTGTCAGGGAAAGCTCATAATCTAATCAGTGTTTAATAAAAAATGCTGTCTTCCCCTCAGACAGACAAACCTTTGCATTATTAAAACCATCAAGGCCATTCTATGGCTTAAAAAATGGGTATAGTAAATACCTGGGTTTACATCCTTAGCAACAATATGCACAATTGTACTTCAAAGGCAAGCTTGCAGTATTTACCAAGCATCCCAAAATGGAGTTTAACTCGAGTCACCATTCGGCTGTAATCGTGTCTTGCCCGATTAGGAGTCAGGGGATGTCTTCAGGAGAGGCCCTGGAGCTCACTCACCGCTGCGGTCAGCCCCCGAACGGGAACGGCATTGCCGACGGCTGCGGTGCACACAGCCATGCACAGGCGTGCGGGAGCGTCCCAAGTGCTGCCGCCCTGGGAGACGCATCGGCTCTGTGGAGCTGTGCGTTATCACACTGCTGATCTTAAACGCTCTCATGGAGTCTTTTCTGTATAGATATCATTGTAAAAAATTACTGGTAATTAAAAGACAAGTCCTTGTAAGAGCTTTCTGAAGAAGTTTAATTACTTCTTGGTTTAAAAATGGAAGAAAAATAATTGATAATTCCAGTAAGACCCTTAAAAACATCTTATCAGGGGACGTAACGCAAGCACTAAGGCTGCAGCCTGGTGTTCAGGAAGCTCCTGTATGAGGGACAGTTTATGGATGTCAAATGTGGGCTTCTTGCTGCCCAGGTCTTTACCTACTAGTTACCCGACGGACCTCTCTGTACCACTTTCTTCACAGTGCAGCAATCCATACATTTTATCGTTCCCCCACACCTGCAGGCTACAGCAGCATTTTATAGTGTGTCCGTCCGTCCGTCCGTCCGTCCATCCCCGAGCGCTCGCTCTCTGCTCTGGCAGCAGACATACCCCTGGTTCGCCTTCCTCCACCTCACGTCCTTGCAAGTCAAGGACAACCCTTGCAAGAGCCGATTAGCTTTTCTTTAGTTCCTGATATTTTAAGGTACTTTAAAATGCTAAGAAACGTACATAACAGTACCACAAACCTTTTTTTTTCCCTTCTGAACAACGCTTTATCTCACTTTTTGCCTATTCCCTAGCTTTCCTGACCTACAGACTGTTATGAGTTTTTTTATACTGGTAAACAGTTTTCCCTCAAAGCCTGCGTTTCCCCCGCCCCTCGCTGCTCCGCCGGGGGAAGGCGGCGGGAACTGCGGGGCCGGGCGCTGGGGCCGCCGCAGCGCCCCCCCGCGGCCGCCGCCGGAGCCTCCCGCCACGCCGCGGGGCGGCGGCGGGGGCGGGGGTGAGCAAGCGGCCCACGCCTTCGAGGCCCTGACAGGCCGCGGAGAGAAACATAAGGCAAAAAAACCCCAAAGAGGTGGCAAACGTCTTCCCTCTAAGGTTAGGGGCGCCATAGTGTTTGCCTGGTTCCCGCGGGCTGCCATCCCGAACCGAGGGGCCAAAAGGACACCCAGAACTGGGCAGGTAAAAGCTGTCATTCAGAGTCTGAAACCGGATGAGACCGTACGGATAGATTTAAAACCAAACAAACAAAAAAAAGAGCCCTGTTCGCCCCGAGCAGGCCCTGGGGGTGAAGGGGCGCCAGGAGGAGGGCGGGTGGATGGGCGGGCAAGGGGTGGCGTGGGGACAGGAGGGCTCATCCCAACGCCGAACGAGGATAACGATGGCCGCGTCAGGACGCGCTTCCTCTTCCTTTAACCAACTTTGCCATCAGAGCCAAACCTAGAATAGAGAGAGAGTCTGTAACAATTTTACCATACAGTTCACATGACGTCTTAAACGGAGTGTCCTGGTTTGAGCGACTGTTAAAGAATTTTGGCACTCCAGATGGGACTCTAGGACACAAGAGAAAAAACGCCAGATATTCCTCTGGACAAACCGATTTCCAACACTTGAGTTGCCGGCAAAATATTATCAGCTGAGTTCACCTAAGAGACTTGAGCACAGGTAGTTTCAGATAGAATTATACTGAGAAACTCTTGTGTTTAAACTTGCATAAATTCTTGAGGAACAGAATTGAAAAGATGGGGTCAGCACCCAGCGTTGAAAGGGGGACGCCCCTTGCTGAGGTCTTAGAGAATTGGAAAAAGATAGCCCTGGCACAAGCATTGCAGAAACGCAAATTGATAACATTGTGCCAGGAAGAATGGCCATTCCTGACAAGAAATAGAGGAGAAGGACCAATGGATTTGTGGCCTCCCAAAGGAACTTTTAAACCCCACAAATTGAAATTTTTGAGGATAATTTTGGAAGATTCGAGAAGTCAAGATATTGACTACTGGTATATTTGGCCTCAACAAAGGAAGATAACTCCTTTGTTAGAAACCAACAAAAACCTGTCTCCCTCGGCTCCCAAAGCTGAGGAGACTGGAATATTTTCTAAAAATATTGGGATGTACCCTATGTGCTTGGATTACATCCCAAACTCCAGGGCAGGCCCTGGCACGCTTCCTGATACTCCTGCAGTTATGAGGCATGAGCCTTGGAAACAAGGTGATTTAGTAGCCTAGCAATCTAAAATGCCTTGTTTACGAGATGATGCTGAAAAATGTGCTCAGTTACTATCAGGAATTGTCACTGATTATACCTCTAATTGGAATGACATGCGGACTCTGCTACGAGAGTTATTCCAAGCAGAGGAGAGAGATCTTTCAAAAAGATAGAGAAATTGCCCAAAGAGGTCAAGGGCTAAATCCCTGGCCAAAGCAGGATCCAGAGTGGAATTTAACAACCACAGAAGGAATAAGAACTTACCAGGCTGCTATCCAACAGTTAATAGAAGCAATTCGGCAAGCAGGTGAAAGAGTATGTAGACAAAAACCTGATGAACACCCAAGCAATTATTTGGGCTGATTGAAAGGTACCTTATTGAAAAATGGGGGAATGACCCGTGACAATTTCCAAGAGCCACTAGCTATTAGTGGTTTTGTAGATCGAGCTGCTCCTGACATAAGTATTTCAAGAAGCACATGCCAGGCTGGCAAGGTGAGACTTGAACTAAGATTATGAGTATCGCTGCCTTTGTTTTTGATGGAAGAGATGAAGAGAAACAAACACAAGAAGAAAAAAGGTTAAAACTGGAAAGAAAGCGAGAGCAGAAAGAGAAAGAAAGAGAAATTGGGTTGCTAGCTGCTGCTATAACCCAGACATACAACCCAAGAGGAAGAGGTCGGGGATTTTCCCAAGGGGGGTTTAGAGGAAGAGGGGCGAGAGGTAGAGCCTCTCCTATTTCTCAATATGCTGATTCTTTAGAATGTTTTTATTGTGGAAATTTAGGCCACTTGCAGAGAAGCTGCCCACTGAGACATGTTGCAGCACTGGCAGGACCTTTGCCTGCTAGACCACCTCAACCTCACTCGCAGTAAAAGGATGATACTCCTTTTCCCTGGGAAATGAGGTACAGTGGGACCCGTCAGAATCAAGGTAGATGAGTACGGTCAAATTTAAATGGTAAATGGTACTTATGTTAACTTTTTAGTAGATACAGGAGCTACTCTGTCTTTACTAAATTTTTAAGTTCCCCACATTTTGAATGATGGGGTTAAAATAAGGGGAGTACTAGGAGAAGAGATAAAGTATTTATCTACCCCTTTACCCGTAGTTTTAAATGAAAAATTGGTATGGGGAAGGTTTATGATCTCCCCTGATTCTCCTGTTTCCCTTTTTGGACGAGACCTTTTGCAGGAATTTGGTACGCTTATCTCCCTGACTCCAACCGGGATTCAAGTGGTAGTGATAGGTTCTGAAATAATTCAGTTGGGTAGTCAAGCAAAAAACAATCTGAATAACATATCACTTGAATTAGCCGCAGTCCCCAGAGAACTTTGGAGTACATGGGGAGATGAAGTAGGATTGTTGAAATCAGCTAAGCCAGTAATAATAAAAACAAAAGGAGGCACTCCTCCTTCAATTCAACAATATCCAATTATTGATGAGGGCATCCCCAGTATTGAAAAACAAATTGTGCGTTTTCTAGAAAAAGGAATTTTGAAAGAGTGTTGTAGTCCCTACAACACCCCAATTTTCCCTGTGAGTAAACATAGATTAGATAAAGATGGAGATCCAGAATATAGATTTGTTCAAGATTTGTGAGCTGTTAATGAACATGTAATTGCTCCGCATCCTGTGGTAGCTGATCTTAATTTAATTTTGACACAAATACCAGTGTGAGCACAGTATTTTACAGTGCTCAATCTCACGGGAGCTTTCTTTAGTATTCCAGTCAGTGAAGAAAGCCAGTTAATCTTTGCTTTTGCTTGGCAAGGGAAACAACTGACCTTGACTTGGTTACCACAAGGATTCACCAGCTCTCCAACATTTTTTTCTCAAATTTTAAAGAACGATTTGCAAGATTTAGCTTTTCCAAATAAATCTGTTTTAGTACAATATGTTGATGATTTTCTATTGGCTAGTAAAACTGAAGATGATTGTATAAGAGACAGTGAATATTTCTGTATCCAACTTGTTAAAAAAGGACACCATGCATCTCCATCCAAATTGCAATTTTGTAAACAGCAAGTAAAATATCTTGGATTTATATTAAAGCCAGGAAACCGGGAGGTGGATCCTGAAAGAGTCAAAGCAGCTCAGGAGATACCTAGACCACTAACTAAAAAACAACTAAGAGGTTTCCTGGGACACGTAGGATTTTGTCCCCCTTGGATCCATGGATTTAGTGAAATTGCTAAACCCCTACGTGAGGCTACTCAGAATGAAGAAATAGAACCGATAACTTGGGGCTCTGAGAGAGAAAAAGCTTTCCGTACTTTAAAAACAGCACTTTTGTCTGTCCCTGCATTGGGACTTCCTGATTATTCAAAATCTTTTAAATTGTATTGTGATGAAAATAAAGGAACTGCAAGAGGGGTGTTAGTACAAGCTCTAGGATCACATGAAAGACCTGTTGCTTATTTTTCTTCTACCTCAGATACAGTAGCTGAGGGTACTCCTTTTTGTATAAGAGCAATAGCAGCAGCAGCTGAAATGGTTGAGAAAACTAGAACAATTGTTTTAGGACATCTGCTAACTGTTTGCGTACCCCATGAAGTTGAAATTTTATTAAAGCAATATGCGGAGAAAGCTTTGTCTCCCCAAAGGGCACATAGGTATGAGATTTTATTATTGGCTGATAATTTGAAATTGGAAAGGTGCAATACTCTGAACCCTGCCGCTTTAACGCCTTTACCTTCTGATGGCGAAAAGGATAACCATAATTGTGTTCAATTTGTAAGTGAAACCAGCAAGCCACGAGACGACCTGAGAGACTAACCTTTGGATAACCCTGATCTGAACCTTTTCACAGACAGCTCCTCCTATTATGAAGAAGGCCAAAGATATACCGGTTTCGCCGTAACTACAGAAACGCAAGTATTATTAGCAGGACCTTTACCTACTCCTTTAGGTGGACAAGGAGCAGAAATTATTGCCCTTACAGAAGCTGCTAAATATGCAATTGGGACAAGAGTTAACATTTATACTGACTCTAAATATGCCTTTGGTGTGTGTCATGCGACAGGAACCCTATGGAAAGAAAGAGGGTTTCTAACTTCAGCAGGAAAAACTATCGCACACGGAAAACAGATCAAAGAACTGTTGGAGGCGATACAATTACCTTCCGAAATCTCTGTTGTTTATATAAAGGCACAAACCTAGCGACAAGATATGATCTCTAAAGGTAATTCCTTAGCTGATCAAGCAGCTAAGGCAGCGGCGCGGCAAATTGTAACTATTATGTCTTTATCACTGCATGAAATAACATCTGAACTTCCAGAGGTGGTTAAGTTGTATGAAGATCTGCTGGAAGAAGAGAAAAAACAATGGACCCGGTTGGGAGCCCAACGACGAGATGGGCAATGGACGTTAAACAACAAGCCTCTTCTTCCAAAAAGGTATTTGTTACCGCTTAGGCGATGGCATCATGAGAAAACCCATGGGGGGCTGGAGAGCTTAGCCCTCTGGATTCAGAGACTCTGGGCCGCCCCAGGCATCTATGCAGCAGCAAGAACAATCTGTGAAGGATGTAAGTTGTGTAAACAATACGCTTCTGTTTGAATTAAACCTCCTAGTGGGAAGATACCTCCTGCAACTTTCCGTTTTCAAAAACTCCAAATTGATTATGCAGGAATGCCAAAAACAATGGAGTACTCTTACATGTTAGTGATAGTAGATCAATTATCTGGATGGGTAGAAGCTTTTCCTACTAGAAAAAATGATTCAAAAGCAGTAGTAAAAACCCTGCTAAAAGAAATAATTCCAAGATATGAGGTCCCTGAAGTCATTGATTCCGATCAAGGAAGTAATTTTGCAGCTGCAATTTTAATTCACATTTATAATTCCGTAGGGATTTTTAGTCAACTCCATACTCCACATCATCCTGAATCATCAGGCCAAGTAGAACAAACAAATAGGATCCTAAAAGAAAAACTAGTTAAAGTCTGTAAGCAGACTGGCTTAAAATGGCCTGATGCTTTAAACTTAGTTTTGTGGGATATTAGAAATACCCCAAGACAACCTGTTATTGTTTCCCCAGCAGAAATTTTGTTTGGGAGAATACTTGCTGTTCCAGGAGCAAACATGCCGGCAAAAAACAGTCTTTTGGATGGAGATGAACAAGTCACACAATATCTTTTGTACCTGCAAAATTCTTTTTTCCAAATGCGTAATCATGCTTATTGGCATCAGGGAATAAGTACAGAGATTCAAGTTCATGATATACAACCAGGAGACAAGGTCTGTATTAAAAATTTTAAAAGGAAAAATACATTTGAGCCAAAATGGGAAGGACCTTATACTGTTTTACTAACTTCTTTTTATGCTATCAAGGTTGCCGGGAAAGAGACCTGGATCCACCATTCTCATGCCCACAAAGAATCTGAAGCATAATGAACTGTTGTAAAGTACTATTTCTGTTTGTATTTGTTGATTAGTGTGTATGATTGTTTTGCTTCAATGTTGTATGACTTGTTGCTACTCTATATTGCAGAAAGTAGGACAAGAGATGTGGAATTATAAATAAGTAAAATGGCAGAGATGCGACGAAAACAAAAGGAGGGAATTGTAAAAGGAATAAGCTTTTAAGTGATTTAAGTAACCTGTTAGACTTTTAATATATTTTGGGAATAATCATAGAATGGTTAAAGAATAGATGTAATTGTATAGGGTTAATTAATAGAATGCAGGTGCTTAAAGACAATACTCTGAGAACTATGCAAGTGCTGTTCGTTTGTCCCTTGTACAGTCCTGACCATGGCTGGCCTAAAACCCAGTCAAGCTGAATCAACAGAATAGCAAATGTAGAACATAATAATAGGTAGGAAATAAGTGGTTAATCCACAGTAAGTAATTTATAAAGGTTAGACATTCAGAAGAGACATAGAGCAAGCATAAGTTAATGGGACATCTTGAGTTTTTCTAAGAAGTCTATAGGTAGACTTTGATGGAGATTGTTTAAAGAAGATAAGAGGCTGTGGTGACCAGAATCTGCACCATTGAGCTACAACTTCAGAAGAGGAACTGGAATGGAGAAATAAGAATCAGCTGAGACTCGGAAATTAATGAACTTTTGAAACTACTGAAAAATGAAGAACTGGGAGACTTTAAAGAAACACCAAGAACTTTTCAAACAGAAATACCTATTATGTAATGTTTTGTGGAATCATATATATAGGAGATGTACTTTGTTAGCCACTTGCCACTCACTGAGGTGATGGCCCAACTCTGTGTTGTTAATAAAGCAAACCTAGAGGTACCCACAGTTTGGTGAAATTTTTTAACAGTGACAAAGGACTGATGTATCTTTTAATACTTGGGAAAACTGTACTTTTAGAAGACTCTAGTGTCTGAATTTGTGAAAATATTTACTTTATAGCCAGCTGTGGGATGCGGGTTTCAAGGTCTCAGTGTTTTTGAGCTTGCCAGGTGCAGGGATGAGGAGGAGTGAGACTTGGGCACTTGGCCCAAGCTGGCCAACAGGATTATTTCATACCATACCACGAATGTCACATTCAATATAAATTAGAAAGTCTGCTGCGCAGTTCGCTCTCTTCCTTGATGGCGGCGATCCAGAGAGCTTCTTGCCCCGGTGCCGGACACCTGAGGCCTTCGCTTCCTCCTGAAGCCATGGCACTCACAGTGTCCGACACTTGCTGTCAACTGTTGGGAGGGCACAGCTTCCTACTGATAGAATGGGCTGAGTGTAATCTTTGTATACTTTGTATTGGTTATTGGGATCAGTATTGGTCCTTTACTGTTATTAATGTTAATTATCTAGTCTTATTCTATTAAATCTGTTTATATTTCAGCCCCCTGGGTTTCCTTGTTTTTTCCCCGATTTCCCCTTCCTGGGTGGGGAGGGGTCATCGGGTGACAGAATAATTGTCTAAACGACAATAAATTGTTGTGGGTTTCTCAAACCGTAACACAGAGACACAAACACAATACCCTTAATGAAAGTGCAGTGGTTATTTTCACCTTAAACATATTTATTTCTTGCATTAATTATGGCAAGCTGTCCTGCCCACACGTTCATAATCTGGTTCCTATTTTATCTTATCATTATGATGAATAAACATATGAATTTTGCTTTTTGTTGGTGCTTGGACCAATTGTTACGTGTCCTCTCATCCGAGGACAAACGGTGCTGCTGGGGGTTATGCTAGCCCCTATTATTTGAAAACCAAATTTACTCCCGTTGTCACGCTGTAACACAACCCAATATGGTGTCAACATGTTTATTCCAGTAGCAACAAAAAGTCCCAGGTTAGTTCTCATTGCGTTAGATGACATGCAAAGAGAATAAAAGACTATTTCAGTTAAATGTCCTCTTCCCAAAAGTATCAGCTCTTATTGTCTCCAACAAAAATTGTAAGTGCAGGCTGATAATACACACGTGAATTTGAAGGGACAGAAAGAAGGCAGGACAGAATATAAAGCTCTGCAGACTGATTCCTTGTACCTCTAGATGTCTCTGACTGCCTGCCTCTTGCTTAGCTAGCACGTCTCCCACAAACGTAATCTACACTTGTAAAAATAATTTTTAAATAACTAAGTGCTGACAAGGGGAAAAAAAAAAAGCAGGAATATTTTCTGCATGCTCATGAACACAAACAACAGCCACCGGTGGAATGTTTAAGGTCCCGCACCTTACGGTCTATCTGAGCTAGACCTTTATCTGTACTATTAAAAAGACACAAGGGAGGCCTGGTTTCTGAACATAATGAAGAGTAGCCAACGTCCAGGAAATATTGGGAGATCTTGTGTTTAAAATACATGGAAAACGTTAGGCCATTTATATAGATAATAGAAATACACAGAACAGCCTTAACTCTGCATCCCTTTTATATGGAAAAAATTTCCATTTCTTGTCCTACTTGGCTTATAAGCATGTTTAGTATTGTAATGTCTACATTTGTGCATGAGGAAATCAAGTCAATTTGCTACATTTTCATATTAAGGACTACTCTTATTTCAGCACCTCGTCCATGCTGCCATAACCTGTGGTGGCTTCACCTGTTAATTAAGACAGCTTAAAACAAGTACCTGCAAGGTATTTTCGTAGGAAATGAGAGGCAGAAGCAGGAAACCCACAACAGTAATCACAGCCTATCTTCTTCAGTTTAAAAATAAGATCAGAGTTCAAAGGAATTAATTCAAGCCGTCTGTCCTTGTGGTCACTAATTACATGATCCTTACCCTTTTTTGGGTAACCATGTCAAATCACTTGTAGCACAGCTTGGTATTCAAAATGCTTCAAGTTGTCACTGAAAATGTGCACTTCTATATACACACATACACACACACAGAGATGTGGGGACATGTACACTGGAATCTATGCCGTAGCACATGTTCTTTCTGCTACTAGTAAGAGAGTCAGGAAGACGCATTTCTGGAGCATCTTCAACAGCGACGTAGCGAGCGACAACCAGTTACACCTGCGCAGCCCAGCTGGCGGCCTCCTTCAGCCCACAGCAGCTTTGCAGCTCTGCTGGCAGGAGGGGAACGTATTTACTTGTCCTAATAACATTGCTTGAGAAATCACGATAGCAAGAAAGCCAAGCTCAATTTTAAAGTAGCACGTCAGCGCTAGACTGCAATTAGGGGCAAAAAGTATGCTTTATTCTTGTATTCTTTCTCAAATGCTGAAACTAAACTTTTATTTGGAAGCTGCCGGAATGTAACTCCCTTTTCTTTTACTGACGACTGCCGACATCGACTTGCACCGACACCACCGAACTCGGCTTAGCTGAGCGAAAACGACCATTCCCCGACCCGGCAGGCGGGCAGGACGCCCGACAAGCCCCCATCTTGCACGCTGGTAACCGCGACGCGCCCTTTTCCTTTCCAGGGATGCCATCTTTTCCGTCAGCCTTCCCAGAGGGCGCCAAGCGGCTTTCCCAGGCGGCCCTCCCGGGGCTCCCGCCGCCGCTCCCCATCAGCCGGTTTCACAGGGTGGTGACGGCGGCCGGCGCAGGCCGAAGGGACCGTGAGGCGGCGGGGAGCGAAGCCACTGCCCCGCCGGCGGGGTGAGGCGGCTCGCCCGCCCCCCCCCCGACCAGACGTCCGCCCAGCGCCCGTATCCTTCCGCCTGCCCCAGGG
>VFFE01005645.1:119050-133169 GCA_008921705.1 Burhinus oedicnemus
GTTTTTTTTTTTTTTTAATCCTTAAATCCTGTGCTTTCTAAACATTGTAGTAGGTGTACAGACTAGTGGAGTTCCCAAAATTAAAACGCACTTCCCCCGTTTCAGTTCTCTTCATATTTAAATTGCCATAAAAGCCTAAACCTTGATGAGATTACATAAAAATTCCCTTCAGTGCCCATGACAATGTTATTTTAAGTATGGAATATGGTTTTATATTGCTTGTTGCCAGGAGCAGATATGCAGGAGTGGCATGTAGCAGCCATCATTTCCCCAAAATCATGAAAGTGCTTACTTAGGATAGTACAGTTAAGCTGTTCATCGTATAAATGACAAAATATAATCGTGTTAATTCCAGTCACTTATGCAGGAATGTTGTTTTTGTTGATTCTTTTTATTGTAGAAAATAGCACTTCATCATGCTCTTGCAAAATATTGCTGACCCGTGTAGGAGAGAGATCATCTCCTCTTTTAGGGGAGAGCCGAGTGATGAGAAGCACCTCTTGCTGCACAGTATTTGAAAAGTTACTGTATTAAATTCAAAGAATGAACATTGCAGTTGTAATGTTACTGTCTGTAGCATACAAATTCATCTGTTAATGAACAGAAAGCTAAGGCAAATCACTGTGACAACTGATGTAGTCAGCCTGGTGCTCTTAATGTTTCTGAAAAATACCAGGCAAAATGGTAGAAATATATATAACAGTGATACATCTCTAAGCTTTTGGTAAGTTACTGTAGGTGCCAAAAAAGCTGCTGCATGGGAATAGTGAGGGTGAAGTTCACAGATACAGAAAGAGTGCTAGTGTTTATCTCTAGACGTGATCAACCTAGCTTTTCCAAAATAACCTGTAGAATAATTTTAGCTAGTGTGGGTTTTTTTTTTTTGCATGGTTCTGTCACTACATGTGATGATAGGTGACAGTAAAACAGTAGCTTCTGTAGTGCAGTGGCCTGTAATGTCAGTCTTCAGCACTTGGCTGCTCTTGTCTGAAAGCGAGAGATGGCTTTGTAAATGGTGGTGTACTGGGTGTAGAGGTTAGAGTAGCCAAATCTGCTGCTACTGTAGAGAACTGGGTGCTGGAATCTTGCACGAGGTCTGGAGATATGAGGAAGACTACCCTTACATGGAGCATCAGCCTTTGATTTCTTTCAGTCGTGATTGTGGCTGCAATCAAGTGTTTACAATTGTTGTATGCTGCTGTAGGGTTCACAAGCCAAGTCTTTGGGGAAACTCACCTTTTTTGGTATTAGTATGCCTCTGGTACTTTTCTGAGGAACACAGAAATAATTACTTGACATCACGTGTGCCCAGTTTCATCAGTGTTAGCTGTAGTTCTGTGGGACATCTGAAAAGCATGTTTCTCTCTGTCAAGGACTTAAATCTTGCTGAGGTCTTCAAAACTACTTCCAAACACTGAAGGAGTTAATTTTCCTAAAGATTTTTTGAATCTTTTATGGTGGGAGAGGTAGGCAACCTAAATACAGGGTTCACGAGCATTCCTCCTGTGATCTCAAGTTATTCTGTGCTATTTTGGTTGACTGAGTTGGGCACCAGCAGTTTGTATTGATAGCCTCTTACACTTGAATATATTTAAGGTACGTTTTTGGTAAAACAGTCTCAAATAAGGACCTGCATTCAGAAGTTAAAGCAAAATGCTTGAGTAACTTGTGTGAGAGGGAAGGTGGTGTGGAGGTGGGGGGACTTCTTAGGCTAGGGAAGTGCTTAAGTGCTGGTGTGTTACTAAGACTAGGAAGGGGAAGCTGCCATTCATCAGTGAGGTGCTTCTACTGAATGTTTTTGGAAACTGTTCCCTGGGTTCTAATGTCAGGTTTTATTTTATGAAAGGCTTGAAAGTTGTTTCATCTGTGTACTGTACTTGGTATGGATTTTCTTGTTTGGTTGAGGGGGCTTTTTTAAAAAAAAAAAAAAACAAACGAGGGCCTTGTTTGGTGGAACGCTGTGTATTTGTCAATGGTTAGTGTAGTTTGAAGAGAGTCGGCTTGATTTGGCCGTGTATTTGTTTGTCTTATTGACAAACAATTTTAGGATTTGGAAAAGTTAAATTAATTCAGTGGCTGTTGTTATGAAAATATCCGAGGTAGTCTGTAAAAGTCTCTTTGAGAAGGTAAAAATCTTTTTTTAACTACTTAAGATCATTCTTTTTGTGAAGCTAAGTGTTCACAGCCAAGGAGCTGACACATCCTTTTAGTGGTATACGTGCATTGTAGCAACATTACAAGCTTGTCAAATCTTAATATTATATGCAACTTTTCTGTTGGAAAGCATATTGCAAAGATGCATGCCTTCAGCAAACCTTGTGTTCATTGTTACTTGAATGTTTATAATCTTTGCAGACTCAATTTTTTTGATACAATTGTAGTTGTAGAAAATACTATGTATTATCCTTTCAAGGTAGGGAAGCATGTCCTGTAACTCAAGGAAGTGTGAATATTTAACCTAGCACAATGCAATCCTATTAGGCTACATACACACAAGAGGAATTTAATTTGACAGTGTATCCAAGCCATTTATTTGACATCTTACTTTTCCTAAAAGTATTCACAAGGGGTTTAAAACAACTGCTTAATACTTCATGTTTATCAGAATCTTAAAAGTAAGAGAATAAGTACTTGGAAGAACATGTTATTTTGATATAAGCCAAACATTAGTGGTAGTGTTCACAAATGATTTACTTTTATTCCAAAGAGGTACTAAAGTACTGGTATAAATTGTTTTCCTCAGACCCTTATTATCCTCTACCTCATAAAATACGATGTTAAATAGATGTAGGCACATACAAAATGTCAGTTTGATCTAAACAAATATGGACAAAGTTTGGTGGTTTTGCGTAGTTAAATAGGAAGAATTGGTTACTGATAGGCTTTTTAGACATCTAAAGAGAGTTTTGGTTAGCTTTTAGAAAAAATGTATCTGTTGACTTATCATGGTGTTGTTTTGTACTCTGGCTCTGCATTGTGTGGAACCAATATTTCAGTAGTCTAATACTACAAATTAAAGAAAAAAATTAAGGCTGGAAGTACAAGTTTGAGTTGTTCAGTATTTCTTGTACACTAGTAACTATACTAAATAACTTTTTTTTTCCTCCCCCTTCAGAGTTCACAATGACGAATGAAGAACCTCTCCCAAAAAAGGTATGTTTAAAAATACTTGTGACTTCTCCCCCTCTCCCTGTTAATCATGACAGCTTGACAAGTTGTGCTTCTCTTTTTGCTCCATAGGTTCGCCTTAGCGAAGCAGATTTTAAGGTTTTACCTAGAGACGAGCTCATCCTAAGGTAAAGTAAAAAGCAATTCTTTAATGTCAACATTTTAGTGAAATTTTAGTGGAAGATGTGTGACCTTCCTCTTCCACTGTTTTTAACATCTGTGTTGTGAAAAACTATTTTATCCTTTTCATGATACATCTCTTTTATAAAGTTCTTATCTTGTCTCAAAGATTTTTATATATAGTTTGGGGGGAAACACTTTTTCCAAAGAGGCAAAATCTTGAACAATGTTTTGTGGGAGTGTTTTTTCTTCACTTGTAACTTTAGGAGATATGGTTGCTTACATTCCTTGCTAGATAGCAAGTTATTTTTAAACATGAGAAAAATGTCAACTCCTTACTCCTACAATAAGTTTTAGGTTTTCTTAGTCTGTGCAGTTATCTTCTCAGCGTGTTCAGATACTAACAGTAAAATGTTAAAGTGAATTTTTTGTTGCATGGAACTTGTATAAAGAAGAGTCTGGCCATCTTTTTCACCTTTTAGAAAGCTAAGTGTCACCATGGAAAAAATAATAGGCAATCCTGTCACCCAGACCACCTGCTTAAAGAAACTGACCCAAGCCACTTGTCTGTGTATACTTGCACTTCCTGATTTGTAAACAAGGACCTAACTAAACTAGGCACCTGTGGATCATCTGTTTATCTGCTGGAATATTTTGTGCATTTTGGTAAACTTTTAGCTCTTGGCTTTTTGCACACTGTAAGTTATTAGTGTTATTAGGATCTTTCAAGTCAAATATTGCTATTTCATAGAACAAAGACTAAACTGTAGAAAAATGAGGGTACAAGTGCAATGCTTAAAGTATATGATCAGCTGCTCCTTATTCTGGGCAAACTATCCTGCCAGCTACTTCTGGGGTGACAGTTTTCCCAGGGGAGTCAACATAGTCTGGCTCCATATGTTCAAAACTGGTTTCTGGCTTCTTCCAAGTATCTAGTCTTTTGGGTAATAAAGGATAATGTATTTAAACAGTAGGGAAAAGTGTCTCTTTGATGTTAAGTGGTTTAGGCCTTGTGAACCTTTTTATAAAAGTTGCTGTACTCAGTATTATCCCTGGGAATAGTGAACTCCTAAGTCTGTAAAGCTATGCCCTTACTTCAGCTATAAAATTCTTGTCAAAGTATCAAAGTGTAGATTCTGTGCCACTTGCTTTCTGATTCATATTGTGAAAACAAAAAAAAGGCTTCCAGCTGTAATCAGTTTCAGTAACTTCAATGATTTGGACTTGTGCAAAGCATTTGATGCTGTCCTGCATGACATCCTTGTCTCTAAATTCGAGAGACATGGGTTTGGCCAATGGGCTGGATGGACGCGCTCAAGGAGTTGGGGTCAAAGGCTTGGTGTGCAAGTGGAGACCAGTGAGGAGTGGTGTTCCTCAGGGGTCAGTATTGGGACCGGCACTGTTTAACATCTTTGTCAGCGAGATGGACAGTGGGATTAAGTGCACCCTCAACAAGTGTGCTGATGACACCAAGCTGTGTGGGGCGGTTGATGCGCTGGAGGAAAGGGATGCCATCCAGAGGGACCTGGACAAGCTTGAGCAGTGGGCTCATGTCAATCTCATGAAGTTCAACGAGGCCAACTGGAGGGTCCTGCACGTGGGTCAGGGCAATCCCAAGCACAAATACAGACTGGGGGCGGAAATGCATTGAGAGCAGCCCTGAGGAGAGGGACTTGGGGGTGTTGGTGGATGAGAAGCTCAACATGAGCCAGCAATGTGCACTTGCAGCCCAGAAAGCCAGCCGCATCCTGGGCCGCATCAAAAGAAGCATGGCCAGCAGGTCGAGGGAGGTGATTCTGCCCCTCTACTCCGCTCTGGTGAGACTCCATCTGGAATAGTGTGTCCAGCTCTGGAGCCCCCAGCATAAGAAGGACACGGACCTGTTGGAGCGGGCCCAGAGACGGGCTACGAAGATGATCAGAGGGAGTGCTGGAGCACCTCTGCTATGAGGGCAGGCTGAGAGAATTGGGGTTGTTCAGCCTGGAGAAGAGAAGGCTCCAGGGAGACCTTAGAGCAGCCTTCTGGTATCTGAAAGGGGTCCTACGGGAAAGGTGGGGAGGGACTCTTTATCAGGGAGTGTAGAGATAGGATGAAGGGTAATGGTTTTAAACTGAAGGTAGGTTTAGATTGGGTATTAGGAAGAAATTCTTTACTGTGAGGGTGATGAGGCACTGGAACCAGTTGCCTAGGGAAGTTGTGGATACCCCATCCCTGGAAGTGTTCAAGGCCAGGTTGGATGGGGCTTTGAGCAACCTGGTCTATTGGAAGGTGTGCCTGGCCATGGCAGGGGAGTTAGAACTAAATGATCTTTAAGTTCCCTTCCAACCCAAACCATTCTATGATTCTATTAGTTGCTACCATAGAAGAGATCCGTTTCCAGCATGTATTCAATTGAGAATGTGATGGAATGCACCCAAGGAGGTAAAGTACATCAGCAGCTAAACTGTGTTAAAAGTCTCATCCCACTCTAACCATTCTATGAAGAGACAGGAGGGAATTTGCTAATCACAGCTGTGTTGCTATTGGATCTTCTTATTGTAGACAAAGCAACTTTTGCTCTTAGAAAGGCCACTTGTTTGATTTAAGGAGAATAACTGTCCATTATACCCAGAAGTGGAAACTTAAATGCCGTTTTGGCCATGTCCATTTTATTTGTTTGCATTAAGCAGCTCTATGAACACTGTTGTTTTTTTTCTTTGAAGGGGGTGTGTATTTAATGGATTTATAGTAAATTTACCTTTAATTGTGATTTCACTTAAAACTAGCAATTGCTACATCAACTGCTGGCATTGTAGGTTGGAATGAAATACAACACTATTAGATGTATATAATATTTTAGTCAAAGGCATCTCTACTACTTTTAGACATAGAAAAGCATGTGTTGACTGCTGCTGGGTTGTCTTAAGACTTGGAATGCCTTTTTTTTGGTCCATGCTTTGGTGAGACGTGCTTTTTAAGATATGGGTGTGTATCATCTGCTTTTGGTCTTTCAGGTAATAAATACATCACCATCGCTGTACAATTACACTGATAAAATACATACGTAGAAAATACTAATTCTTTTTTGTCAGTTCCTGTGCCATGAATCCCAGTTTCACTGTTGTTTTCCATGAAGTACGTAATTTAGGTTTGCTCGTTTTAACTTCTGCTGTTGACTAACATGAACAGCATTATCAAGAAGCCTTTCAGTCTGGCCTTTTGAGAATTTCTGCTTATCTCATTACTTGTTGCTGTGGACTCATCTCCTTCATCTTTCCCCTCCCGTCTTTAAGGCGGTAGCTCCTTAGCTTGACTGTGGAGGAGCTTCTGTGAAGAAAGAAGAGCCAGGAACATGATAACAAAGAACTCTGTGGATCATAGCTAAAAATCTGATCAGTATTGCCCTGACTGTTTAGCCTAGTGGTTAGTCTGTAAAACTCTGAAGCACCCTGATTTACACAAGGAGTCCTGAGGATAGTGCTTTTACTGAACTTCAATCAACATGGACTTTTAGCCAGTCACTTTGGGGAACGGCTTAGGTGCAGTGCTGTGTGTGCCCTACACCCTAAGTGCTTAACATTTATTCTTGGAAAAAGTGAGCCCTGAAGCTCAGCATTAAAAATGGGTGCTCCAAGAAAAATAGTGGTATTTGAAGCTATGGAGTCTTAAAATCTACTTAATATTTTTAGAGAATGAGAGGAATTAACTAACCTACATAATGCTGCTCAATTATCTTCCAGTTCTTGTGAGACTGTAACTGACCCCTTGAATGTAAATCAGATTCAGGACTGTCTTTGTAGTTCTGTGTTACAGCTCTGTCTCAGTTCCTGAGTGCCTTTCCAGGTAGCACTTTAGTGAAGCTCTTCAGATTGTCACTGTTTACCCATCAGATTACTGCCATGAACTACTAAACAGATCAAGAAGCTAATACTGAGTGGAAACCAAACTGATTGGAGAGAAAAGCTGGCTTTTAGCCTTTGTCTTTTTTTCCACTCAGGCTCACTGATGAGCTACCTGAGTCCCCTACAGATGTACCAAAAGGGGCAATATGGGGCAAGGAGGTCAAGGCAACTCTCACATTTGCTTCAAGCAATGCCTCTGTTAGATTACATGTGGAAGAGGAGAACTATCTGTTTCTTGGATCTTGGGAAGAAAGGCTTCAGACTTAAGGTCTGGCCAGCAAGTTCCTATACATCACTAGTTTATTTAAAGAAGATCTCGCAAGTATGTGCAAGTTCTTAAATAGTTTAACTGAAAACTGGATTTTTACGTCACTGTAAGTGTTGATTCTACCTATGTCTATTAAAAAAAGTTTAAACTCATACAGGTATTATGTGTAGATGAAGCCTGGTAGAAGGGATAAATCATCTTCACGTAAGGCAAAAAAGTTTCCCGGAGGGAAATGCTTTCCTGCTGTAGTTGAAGATGTGGTAGTAGCAATCTTCAAATTTTAATTCTGACGTAATTTGGGGCGGGGAGGAGGGAATATTTCTGTTTGTGTCACTACTGATTTTTTTTTAACATATTTCTTTTACTGAACTTTACAATCTATTTAGGGGCAAAAATATTTTCCCTGAAGAGCCTGTAAAGAGAGCTAGCTGGAAAATGTTTGAAGTATGTAATTTTTAGGAATACTATTTATGCGGAAACTTCCATAGTTTATCAGAGGTGCTTAATGTGTTCTGGTATCTTTTGGGAAGTTGCATGCAGAGGATTACAATGTTTCTGGATACAGTTTGCATTGAAGTTTCTAACCAGATCTGAAATAAAGACCTACTCTGTGGCATATGGTGACATCCATGAGGTGACGACTTCTAACCATTTCTTGATAGCAGTAGGGCCTAATGGGGGCTTTTTTCTTGTGCATAGGGTTTTTTTTTTTGTTGGTTTGGTGTGTGGTTTTTTGTTAACTTGTAGCTCTGAACCCTTGGACTGTACTGGAGTTGTGTTTGATAGCTGCGATTTCTAGGTGATACTACATCCACTGTTAGATTAACCTCACCTTCTGCTGTCTACTTTCAACATGGCATGGCTGAGATTCTGTCACTGAGCAAAGGCGTCATTACAACATTCCACAAACTTGCTGTCCTTGTCACCTCTTTCAAGCTCTGTGTGAAAACTTAGCATGTGAGATTCATGTAATGGGAACACAGGCTCAACTCAGCCTTGCATGTCAGTAGCTGGGAATCCATGTTACTGAAAAAATTACAGAAGCAAAACTGTTGTGCATGGAGATTTGGTTGTACAATGTAAGACCAAAGTTGTGCATCTGGAAATACTGCCCTTCTATTGCTCAGGTAAAAACAGATTTTCTGTGAGATTTGTTCATTTAAAGAATAGCGTTACAGCCTCAAACACCATTCATATAGTCATTTGAGACACAGAAGTAGAGTTTTACACCTGTCCTGTTTCATCGTAGTAGCATCTGGTTTTCTCTATTGGTATAGACTTAATGAACAGATAAGAGTTAACAAAGTTCAGAGTTAGAGCACTAAAAATATTGTCAGTGGTCTTCAGCATCTTTAGTGGTTTTTTTTTTAAATGCTTTATTTTGTCATAGTTCCTTATCTTTTTATTTTCTTTTGCTTAACTTTAGAAGCTGCAACTTTGTAACAAGCTTTTCAAAGATCAGAATTCTACTTTAATTCCCTCTGTTAATGATCCGTGCTACTACTGTAAAAAAGGGGAAGCTATCAGAGTGAAATAAGCTGGAAAGACAGTATTTAGGAAAAAAGATTAAAGGCACTGAACAAGAAAAGTTACTGCGAGAGGAGAGTGAAGAACTTAGAAACTGTTAAAGTCTTAGGTCAGTTAATAGGCACTTAAATGAAAACTAAATTATCAGGGCCAACAAGCAAGACTGTTTTTAAAATACCTAAAACTACTCAAAGTATATCTATATTAAAAAAAATAAATTGTTTTTCTTACTTTAACTTGGTTTCATTATTGTTTTTGAGAAACTGTCTTGTTGATATATTTGGTAAATATTTTGACCTGTTAGTCCTCAGGATTATTGAGATCACTACAAAAATATATACGCATCAGATGAAGAAACACAGCTGCAGGTTTGACTGAAAAGGAATCAATCCCCTTTCTGGTATAACTGGTATAACTACTTAACCTAGACTGCCAATTCTACTGTGTTGTAATACACTTCTGCTTCTCTTGTTCACTTGGTAACAGACTTAATGCTGTCTTTGTATTATGGTTTCTGTTACAGAATTTTGTTTGAATTGTTCTGCTTTGAGAACGAGATGTATCTTAGGTACTTTACAGAAATAACTAAGTAATAAGTGTTTGATCCCAATGTGTGTCCAAAATGTTACAGTAAGTTTTAAGATGCCAATTTTAAGTTTTGTAACACACAGCTACCTTTTTATCCTTCTGAGATGCAAAGTGGATTTAACTCTTTCCATGATTAAAAGCCCCTTTTTAAAAACTGGAATTGTTTTTTATGCAATTGTATAATTCCCTCTTGCATTGTCTGATTATGGTATGAATGTATACTCTGAAAGTTTAGGCATGAGATGCCTTGATTTTATAAACTGAGCTTCAGAAAATTCTTTTTTCTCTTTGTCTCGGCAATAGGTGGAAACAGTATGAAGCCTACGTGCAAGCTCTGGAGGGCAAGTACACCGACCTTAATTGTAAGTTAGCCAAGTTTCAAAACGGTACGAGTTACCTGAGTGTAAAGCAGAGTGTTCAAGTAATGTCTGTGCTTTCTAAAACTATTAGAAATAAGAGATAATAATCTTTATGTCAGTTATTTGTAGAGGAAAAAGTCCCTGTTTTTTCTCGTGTAAGTTTTCAGCCTTTCCCACCTTTCTCAGCCACTTATTTTCCTTTGCAGATCTTGCATAGCATCTAAAAAGCCTGGTTTTGCATCTGCAGGACCATCTGTACCCACACTGCTAGGGGGGAAATCAAGTCTCAAATCATATCACCACAAATAAGTGTATTTTCAGGACTTTTCCATTAGAAAGGAAATGCTATCCTCTACCAAAGTACTCCATGAATGTTTGTGCCTTCAGTAGTCTCACAGGACCATAAACCACATGGGAGGGGGAATAGTTTGTAGAGGTGAAGGTCTGAAATGAGTCCTCAAGTAATGTTTCATCTGATTAGGCAAATTAACTATTTGATTGTCAGTCTTATTTAGTCTTTAAAACTTGGTCTGTACTTGAGTCTTTCAAAAGAGAATATGGGAAAAATATCTTACTCTCAAGTGGGAAAAGCTGGATATATTCTGGAAGTGACTGAATCGCCAGTCCGCAGTCACTTTTAAAAATTGTGTTGGCAGCTAGAGATGGTCTCTTTCCTGTTTTCTGCTCATGTTTTCAGTCTAAGTACTTAAAGACTTAGTACCTTTCAGTTTGAAGAGTATTTTTCTGTCGGTCCGAACAGATGTGTTCTCCCTTTTCTCTGTTATGTCCCTCTTCTACTGCCACCCCATAATGTTTGAGTTTTGGAGACACTAAAATATAGAAAATGTAAGCAGTTGATTTCATTCTAATCTCAAACTGTCCTAGCGTAGGTAAGTAAACAAGTTGTTTTAACATTCCCAGTTTCTCAATTTTGGAAACTCTAATATAGGCTGTAGTAGTCAGTATTACTGAATTATCTGCAAAGAATTATTTAGAAATAATTGTCCTGAAGTAATTGGTGATGTTCTTAGTTTACATTTACAGCAGATCATTCTTAAGTAAATAGAAAAAATAAAAATCTTAATTATTCCAACTTCCCATCATTTTATACATGACAAGTAGCACAGTGAACGTATACTGTTTGTATCAGGCTGCTTGCACATGTTCCTGTTTGAGTAATTCAGAAATGTGGTGTGCTGCCTTCTCTTGTATTCTGTATATAAACTGTCAAAAATGTTCATGGATCAGAAGAACTCTGGTTGTGACTGAACTGCCATTTCTGAAGTTCTTAAATGTCTTACTGTTTACTCATGGAGTGTTGCAACCGGTTTGAGGATTGACCACAAATGGCACTGTTTAACAGACTGTGGACTGTTTTTTGCCAGAGTGTAGACTTCCCACCTCCCCCACCCTGGCCTCAGCATTTCTTATAGATACCAGGACAGTTCCAACTTCCTGAGTTTCAGACTGCAAGTAGTAATAGTATTTGTTTAACCAAGCAGTTTAAAAATTATTTCCTATATAAACATGGAAACATTTTCAAAAGTTTAGTAAGTCTTAAGAGAGGATCAGAAATATGTATTTAAAACCAACTGTTGTCAAGCTTTTCTAATACTTAATGATATTTTGATTTTTCTTATTTATGCTTATTATAGTTATGCTTGTTGTAGTCATGCTTAATTATGACACTTGCTGTTTATGAATTCGGTTTTTAGATTCGTTTAGCTGTATTTAAAAACCATTCTTGAGAAGATACTATATAATGTGCTTTTTATGTGTTATTACTTGTATTAGCTAATGATGTGACGGGATTGAGAGAATCTGAAGAGAAGTTGAAACAGCAACAGCAAGAGTCTGCCCGAAGAGAAAATATTCTGGTGATGAGACTGGCAACTAAGGAGCAGGAGATGCAAGAGTGTACTGTAAGTATTTAGAGAGGATAAGTGTTTTCAGACTGTTACAGGAATATCAGCTTTTGAGCCAAGACCCATGTGCTATGTTTCCCGTATATCTGGAGTATCACATTTTCTGTGCTTAAAGAAGTGGCAGGGCACTTAAACTTTCAATGAATTCGTAAAAATCACTTCTTAAACTTTGCTTTTTTAGTATTAGTTATTTCAGTTGATTTTCAGCAGCAATTGTGCTTGGAAGGACTTCTGCTTCAAAACCAAGCTAATTCTTGCATGAGCCATGCTTACTTTGTTCTAGCATTTATCAACTGTGCACATGTACCAAAAATCTTACTTCTGACTCTCATTGGATGCAGGAACAAATTGAAACGTAAGGATAAGATTGAGTTTACTGGGTTTTGTTTAGGAAGCTTTAGGCCAATATTTACGTTGAATATGGATAACAAGGTATTTGTAAGCTTCCACATCCGTTTAGCTAGGCAGGGGAAAGAGCTGCTGATGTCTTCAGAGGGAGTTTTTTTGAAATTTGGCAGATCTGCTTCTTGGGATTTCTACTGTTCTTTGTACTTGAATACCTTTTTTTATTGTTGTTTCTGTTTCTCCTTTATTTCTGTGGGTTTTCTGTGACTTTCTTCTGTGTTTTTTGTTTCTTGAAACTATCTTCTACCACTTCTAAACTTTTGATCTTTTTTGGATTACCTTAACATAATTTTCACTTGCTGCTGTAGTTAGGCAGTTCCTGAGAGAAGATTGTAAAAAGCTGCTTATTGCTAGTTTCTGTAATATACTCCTGAGAGCTTCTCTTATGAAAAATACAAGCTCTTTGCAAAACTAGTAATTAGCATTGTAGCTTTCCTCTGTTAAATTTCTTCTAGCCTTCCTTTCTTTTTTTCCTGTAGGCTTTCAGAGCTGTCGGGTATAGTAGTGTGACACTTAGCTGTACGCATTATTTTAACTGCTCTTAAGACCATAAGATGACTTTAGTTCGTAGTAAGCACTGGTATGACGAGGAAAAAAAGAAGGGGTAAAGCCTACTTTGCAGTGGCAAAAAATGAATTGCAAAATCACTGAGGTTGGAAGGGACTCGCACTTTGTCTAGTCCAACCTGCCTGCTCAGAGCAGCGTCAGTTGGACCAAGTTACTAAGCACTGCGTACAGTCTGGTTTTGAGCATTTCCTAGAATGGAGACTCCAAAACCTCTCTGGGTGACCTGTCCCAGCATTCAGCTGCTGTTGCAGCAAAAAGCTTATGTTTAAGTGGAATTTCCTGTGTTTCAATTTGTGCCCATTGCCTTCTGTGCTTTCAGTGGGCACCACTGAGAAGAGTCTGGCTCCGCCTTCTTTACTCCCCCCATCAGGTATTTATGCACATTGATAAGATCCCCCTGAGCTTTCACTTCTCCAGGCTGAACAGGCCTAGTGCTCTCAGCATCTGCTTGTATGTCAGATGCTCCAACCCCTTAATTATCTTCATGGCCCTTCGTTGGCCTCACCCTAATATGTTCGTGTCTCTCTCATGCTGGGGATCCCAGAGCTGGACCCAGTACTCCAGATGTCTCACCAGTGCTGAGTGGAGAGGAAGGATCACCTCCCTCGACCTGTTGGCAGCACTCCTCCTAATGCAGCCCAGAATGCTAATGAAGATCTGTTCTGGTGCTATACCACAACACTTCCCTAGTAGTAAGGCTACTATATTGATCGTGTTTCTCTTGTTAGTTTTACTGATAAATTCTGCTATAAGGAACAGCAGTAATAAGATTTTTTTCTTTTGAACTTCTGAGCATATAGCTGAAACAATAAATACTAAAAAAAAAATAAAGTGTTAAGTTTTTCACCAAAACCAAATTTATATGTACTATTTTTACCTTTGTTCCTCCATATTTCTGAAAGAATGAGTTAGACAAAAATTTCAAGTATTTAAGACTATGAATTTTGGTAAGATCATGAAAACTATAGGATTTTTGGCGGCACTTTGTTATAGATGTTTATAGCTGCGATGCATAGGCTTTCTAGAACATCTGTTTAGAACAACTTGTGAAGAGCTCTTATTAATTTCAGTGTACTTAAAACCAAAACCCAACAAAACACCACAACCCAAAAAAAAAACCAACCCCAAAACAAAAAAATCCCCCCCAAAAACCAGGCAGGAGAGAACCCACCAAAAAGAAACAAAAACAAAACACACACAAGTGGCTTATATTTTTCCAGGTATTAATGTGGGAATAACATCAAGGATGTAATCTCCTCCATAGTGCTTGGAGGTAGGAAGATGCGTCCTTGAAGGAAGGGGGGGGGGGGG
>VFFE01005645.1:146214-184594 GCA_008921705.1 Burhinus oedicnemus
AAAAAACCAAAAACAAAAAAACCCCACAACCCCAAGAGGTGAATACATAAATTAAACTACAAAACTTCAAGGAGTTAGTAATTCAGCCTCTTAAACCAGATACAACTCCTGTTCTTTTTAAATGCCTACCTGAGGGAACTGATTTCTTAACAGGTACAGAGAAAGAAAAAATTACCTTTAATTAAACATACTTTTATTGTTCACTAGCAATGAGTTAGGAATTTCTTAGAACCTGAATTTCTGCTGGTTGTTTTCTATCTACTAGTTTAGTGATGGTAGCAAGGAGATGAAAAAGCATTTGTTTTTAAGCACTCTTCAAAGGGAAAATAAAAGTACTTAGCAGTATACTTTTGGGTAGACTTAAGTCCAGTTTCAACATTTTTTCTACCTGTGAATCTCGTAATTATCAGATGACTAATAAAATGATCTCATGTAGCTACTAAAACAACAGTAAATAGCTTATAGTTTTGCAATTCACTGTGAAAACGGTGAAACTCTTGATGTTTAAAAGCAGTATTTCTCCAGAGTTTTAGGACATACTTGAGTTTCTTTCAAATTTACACAGTTATAATAAATTCCTAGATTATAGAAGGGTTTCTGTGCTACCGCTTTGAAGTGGCATATTATATGACAATTAGCATCTGCAGTAATATTGTTCAAGACAAGTTGATGTAATTAAAATACTACTAGCTGCTGTCATCTGTGTTAGAGACATGCTAGTCCATGTACCACTGCTATTTTAATTTCATAAGGTTCACTTAAATGTATTAAAACCACTTAGCAGTTGTCACTGGAAGTGTAAATTCCATTGGCGATCCCTGGTTGTTTTTTTTGAAAGTTACTTTAGCCCTCATTGCCTGAAAAATAGCAGCTATTAGTTGAATGCATGAAAGGGAGGTGACAAGTATCCATGCAAAGAAGTACCAGCATCTGGCACTCAACGTAATTTCTAGTTTACAAAAGTTCCTGATGGTGATCTAAATCTGTAGTTGCAGGTGATTTATATTTGGTCTTGGTATCATATTACTTGATTATTCATAGCGCATGTATATGTACATCCTCGATCCTGTATACGGTGGAATGTAATATTTGTAAGAAGCTTAAAATGCTGATAAGAGATGGTAACAACGGCTAAATTTGATAATGGTAAAAAGCCTTGTGGGGAAGGCTGTGGTCATGGCTCAAATCTCAGTCTGAAATATGAAAGCAACTGATGCCAAGAAAATGGTAGACATTGTTTCACCTGGTATAAGGAATTAGAAGGATGTGAAATACCTCTGGAGTTACAGTAGTTGCTATTAATTGTGCTAAGGTTAAAAAAAAAAAAAGCATAACTTTCAGGTGGTGACAGCTTGCTACTTAAATCTCTGTCCTGGTAGTCAGTTACTATAGGACATGAATGTCTTAAAACCTCCTATAAAGAGGTGTGTCATACTTAATTTTTAGATAGTAAAAAATTAAAGCTTAGCTAAAGAGCTAAAAAGAAATTAGAAATGCAAATTACACCCTCAGACTAGAAGTTCGCTTAACCTGTTGAAGGAACATAATTTTAGGGCAAGGTCTTTCTCTGCTTAGAAGGTACCTCCTAAATAAGCAGGCTGGAGTGTTTTATTTGTTTTTTTTTTTTTTCTAAAATTAAAGCAACCTAGCAACTGCACTGGTTAATAACAAAATGCATCATATAATTGACTTGCTTTCTTGGAACACTTACTGCAAGGTATTAGTGAATTGCAGTATAATAATACATAGAGAAATGCTAAAACCAGTAATACTCATGTTCTTGCCTGGTTATCAATGCCTATATTAGGACATTTAATAGCCTTGGATGTAGTTGATTCATTTTAACAAAAGATGACATTTTATCGATCATAAATAAATACAATGTATTTCTCATTAAAATTAGGTAATGCCTAAATCTTGCTGTATATATTTTCAGTATTCAGGGGAAAAATTTGTTTCCAAACCTCTTGTTGATTTTGGACAACTCACCTTTTATCTTACCTGTTGATAAAGCAGTTATTTTCACTGCTCGGATTTCCAGGGAGTACCGCTGGCCGATAGGTGGAAGTAAATTAATGTGGTTTTGTAGGGTTGGTCAAGAAGCGTGGGGACGGACACGTGCTGCTGTACGGTGCCCTGCAGTGGGCTGAGGTTCCCTGTGGGGTCTCTCCAGGTGGATTTCCTGGCAATTCCCAAGATCAGGCAATTTGTTTTTCGAGAAGGCTGTTCAGACCTAACTCCCACTGAATTTTTCTAACCTGTGTTTTTAGTCTGATAAATGTGGGTTCTGTAAGATCTTGGAATATACCTGTTTATTTAAAAAGACAAAAACCAAAAGATGGAGGGTTTTGTGGTAATAGAGATGATTTCCATACAATTCAAAATTTACCTAATGTTTGTCTTGCCTGCAGCGTGCCTCCTAACCCTGGGGGAAGCGTTCTCCTCACTGACCTTTTTGGAGAACCGATTTTCAATGGGTCCTTGAACTCAATTTGCACTAACTATACCGAGTATTTTAGCTGATGGGGTTAAGGTACCCGAATGAAGGATTCTCATCAGCACCACAGGCTGTTGAATTGCTACCACCAGGAAGAAAACAGATGCTGGGAAACAAGACGCGCACAAAAATGAGGAGAAACGGACAGAAATGAACCAAAAAAAAAAAAAAGTCGTAGACCAAATAGCTGAAACAGGTATTTCTAAGTGCTGCTGGTCCTGTCAGTAACCTGACAGAAACGTGTCTTTGCCAGGCACTCTTGTGCTGCTGTATCCTCTCCGGCGCCCAACAGCAGGCAGAAGCTCCTGGCGGGCATTTTTCTCCTCGGTTAGAGACTCCTCAGGCGGGTAAGGCCCAACTCCAACCCACCTTCCATGGCAGCCAAGCTCAGCCCCCTCAGCCGCCCGCCCTCGGCACCGCCCGCCCCGCCGCCGGCCCCCGCCCCAGCACAGCTGGGGCGGGGGCCGGCGGCGGGGCGGGCGGTGCCGAGGGCGGGCGAAGACGCGGTTGCGCCGTCGGTGTAGCGCCCGGCCGCGAGCTAGCCGCCATGTTGTGCCGCCTCGCCTCGGCGGGCAGGTGAGAGCCGCGCCGCGGAGGGGTGAGGAGAGCGTAATGTCGGTCAGAGCTCCGCAGCGTGAGGCGGAGGACGGGCTACCCTCGCTCCTCCGCGGCCGAGCGGTGGGCGGAAGGAGAAGGGGGGGAGGAGGAGGAGGCGGAGGAGGAGGCGGTGGGGTCGCCCCCTTCTCGCCCCTCAGCGGCTCCCCGCCATTTCGGGAGGAGGGAAGTCGCGCTGTTGCCGACTGCTCCCCAGGGCTCGGCGCCGGCCCGGGCAGCGGCGCTGCTGGCTGTTGTGCTTTCACCCTCCCAGGTTCTGCCCTCGCTCTCTGCCGAGGGGCTGTCGTCGCCTGACATGGTGCTGCCAGATCCTCTTATCTTCCCTAGCCAGGGTCGCTGCGCTCGGCCGCTCTTCAGGGCCCCAGGGGTTTTGCTCGTGGTTTGTCCCTGGTTTGTGCCAAGGTCACCACTGAAGCGTAAAAGAGCGTCAGGAGTTGACCTTCCTCCTGGCCCAGCAGTTCTCCTTTCGTCGTGGTTGTCATGTCTCACGACAAGTGCGAGATGGTAGAATGGGGAAGGGTAAGCAGAACCTGCGTGGTTTTTTGTGCTGGATATCGCGGCTGCTCTGCCATCAGCAGCGCGTGGTTCTGCGGTACCCAGCATAGGGACGGGGAAGCACGCGTGCTGCCCTTAATGCTAGAGAGGTTCAGTTCTGGGAACCCGGTGACAATGTGGGGTTTTCAGCCTATTTCCCAGGATAGGGACCTTGTGGATAGAGAGGGAAGGGCAGTTCAGGGACATCCTGGCTTCTGTTGTTAATGAATAAAGATGAGGTGAAGCTTTGACCGTCAGCACGTTACTGCTGGATTTCTGTTCCTACCCCCACCTTTGCATTGCCTGCATGGGTGGGAGGGCCTGTGACTGCAGTGGCCTGGGGGGCTTGGTTTGAGAAGTGGCAGCTTTACATTGCAAAGCCCTGTAGCTGTGACCTTTATGTGAATTCATCTGTGCAATTAAGCTACAGAGTGTGCCTGCTTTGAGCTCTTGAGAAATGGAATTTTTACTTCTTTACCTAAGATATCACCCCATGTACTTAAGGCAGATGATTGTAACAGTCATGGTTTCGGTCTGCTTCAGTGGTGAGGCCCAAGTACTGAGTAAGACTATTTCCTTCTGTTTTTTCTCTTCTAGAAGCAGCGCCAAGTTGACAGCACCATTGGGATGCTTGGTCTCTAGGCAAAAGCACACTCTTCCTGACTTGCCGTATGACTATGGCGCTCTGGAGCCTCATATTAATGCAGAGATCATGCAGCTGCACCACAGTAAACATCATGCCACCTACGTGAACAACCTGAATGTTGCAGAGGAGAAATACAAAGAGGCACTGGCAAAAGGTCTGTGTAACGGTCAGCAGATGAAACAGAAACTAGTTGACATAGATGATACAGGATGAAAAAATGGATAGCCCTTCATTCCAGGAGAAATAATTTCTTTTAGAAGTTTTGGTTTATCTAATTCAAGCGTACTTTTTCCTTTATTTTTTTTTAGTGAAGTGGAATGCTATTAGGAACAAGCTTTCACTGTAAGCTTCAGTGATGCTGATAATTGGAAACTAGTTGTAACTTAAAAGCATGAATTGTGTTCTCTGTAGTACTGTAAAACTAGAGGAAAATTCATTGATTGATGTGGATTTAGTCCATGTTTACATTAGTAACTTGAGTCAAAGACTGAGTCAATAGGAAACTGCAGTCATTTTACTAAACAAATACTTTGTAATGAAAGGTTAGTAACAAACTTATATAAAGTAAAATTTGTACGCCTTGGTGGTTTTCACATCAGATGTCAGCGGCTTCTTGGGAAATAATCTTAGTCACCTACAAACGGAGGTAAGACAAATGTGCAGTTAATATATATGACACCCAGTGAAGAGATCTGAATTTGGCTGTCAGTTGTGCCACTGGATCAGATTGAGGGGTCATGTAGGCCGCATGCCAGTGTGGGACACAAATACACATCAAGCTATCATGGAATTTTTTGTTAAGATCTCAAATCAAATCTTGAGATACATTGACTTCTATGAAAACTTTACAGTTATTCTATCAGGGCTATGCTGAAACACATGAAATGCTTTTTTCAAATCTTTCAGACTAATGAAGTGTGTGAAATAATGTGTATCTTTTTAAGGAGGTGGAATATTTTCTGAGTTTTTTTTCTGTTGTGATGATCTTTTGGAAAAGTATCAATTTATCTCTAACAAGTGATTACTTTATAGGCTTACTTCTGTGTGTTTGCCAGGTGGCTTCACAGTGTAATTTAACTGCTTGGGCTTGGATGAAGGTGAGAATTGTCAATATACTTGAACCCTGTAGCCCTTGAGAATTGCCAGTGTGCTTGAATAGAGAATGTTGGTTACCTATGAAAGTTTAGAGATTTTTTTCAAGTGCCTAAGTAAGCCTGAAAATAACTTGTGCAGTCTAAATTAATGAACTAATGAGATTTGATTAAGAATCAGGCAATAAAGGTTGGCTCCTGCTTTGTCCTGCCAGTGGTGGATCCGGGAAGGTTGTATCCCAGAGGCTTAATGATTGCAAACTGAATTGAGGAGGGAACCTGAACTGTAAGAAATTGGTGTATCTGCTGCTGATGTTACGTACGCTGTTTAATGACCAAGGCTTCAGCCACTAGTGGAGGCAGAATTTCTGGTTGGCAGGAACATCTGCAGTGTTGTGGATCCTTCGAGGTATTTTTAAAAGAAATACTATCCTTTGATAGGCTTTCATCACTTGCTGTTGGAAATGGTGTATCTAGAGGTAGAGGTTAATCTTCCCAAAGGATTTCACAGGCATTATTTTGCAAATAGGTATGGCACTGGTAGTGGTCAGGCACATCAAAGCAGACAAATACTTGCTTGCGATATTTGTGTGTGTGTTTTGGTTTGGCTTCCCCCCCCCCCCCCCAAGTGGAATCCGAGTATACTGTGTGTAGTGTTTTGACCCTCATTGGAAAGACTCCTAAGACTAGGATTTAGGAAAGGGTAAAGTCTGAACTGCCACCTCTTTCTCTCGGTATTGTCATTCTTTTTCCATACTTAAAAACTGAGCATGATCAAATGTCTCTGTGCTGCATTTCAGTGTTGACTTACACAGCACATCTAATTACTATCTAGTATCTCTTCTGGTTAACAGAGCCTTGTCAATGGCTTTTGTTCAGCAATAGAAAGTATTCTCTTCAGATCATCTTTAACACCTTCTTCACCTATCTATATCTACTTAGAAAACTCAAATAAAAACTGTCCTGAGTTGAGTTCCCTTGGCTTATGTTGTCAGCTCATTTGAAAATGAGAATGCACTTCTGTGATAGGGTGCAGCACAGGACTTTGTTTCAGCATAAACTGGTTCTGATTACTGGTTCATCAAAACATGCAGGATTGGCTAATTAAAGGATATAAACTTGAAACTTATTTTCAGTGAAAACTTGTACCTACCAGAATTTTCCCTGGTCTTTTCTGACAGTCATGTGACCTGTGGTGCTTTGCTTACTGCTCTTACAAGGAAACAAATGACTCTTGGTATAGTGAGAAACTAAGCCGACTAGTCTCTGGAGCACCTCTAAGCTCCCTGTCTTGGTTTACTGAATTGTCCTCTGTGGCTGTGTTGAGGAGCATGATAAGCTGGAGAAAATGCCAGGGACTCTGTATACAAATAAATTCCAAGATGGTTTTGCTGTAACTTAAGGGCAAGTTACTTTTTTCCCATTGTCTTTTGCAGTGAAAAGTTCGGCAGAACTGATCTGACAGCACCACAAATACCGTGTTTTAAGGACAATGGTCAAATGCTGTCTCTGGTTGCTAGAGGTCCTGGGGAATAGGTTCTTCTAAGGAATGGTGGAATAAACAGTGATAAAGACATTAAAGACATCCTGGGTTATTTTTAGATTTCTGGCTTGTGATATGTTGTATGCTCTGGATGAACTTAAAAGTGTCATTAAGGCATGCAAAATTTAAGGAAAATGTCCCACAGATGCCATTTGGGTGGGTACAAGAGATGTCTCATCTTTAACTTGATACCTGAATTCAGCAAATAGTGTTTGAACTAACTGCATTGGATGCTTTGTTCCAGTCCTGTACCCATCTGGTTTTGTTGCTCTGGGCAGTATTAGGAATGGAGATGCAGAGATCATGCTAGTCACAGACTGTATTTTAACTTACAGGTATTTTTCTGAATGGGAAAAAAAATTAAACCATATTGCATGTGAGAGTGAGTTTGTGTAGGGATGACATTATTCTTAAGAAAAGCTTATAGAAAACTGTTTAGTTTCGGCATCTTAAGGAAACTGCTTACTCAGAAATCATTTCCAGCAAAACCAAAAAGCCATAGGCATGTGATTGAGTGCTACTGTAATTCATTTTAGCAAAGCATTAAATTCTGTATTTTTGGGGACTTGTGAGTCATATTGGAACAACTTCATCTAGATGTTTTATTTGTATGAAGCTTACCAAGGCTGTTGTAGTTTCTGAAGGGTATTTAAAAGACGTGTACATGTGGCACTTAAGAACATGGTTTGTTGGTGTCTTGGCACTGTTGGGTTTACGATTGGACTCGATCTTAAAGGTCTTTTCCAACCTAAATGGTTCTATGATTCTGTTAGGATGAGATGCTGAGAATCCTGGAATTCTGTATTAAAACCTTAGTAACAAGTGTGCTCCTGCTTTGTGACTTCACGTCTGTGTTGACTCATTTATTACTATAGGAAGACTTCTACCACTCATTCTGAAAGAGAGTGGAGGAAAGAGCTGCCCGTACTGACTTCTTATTAGAGAATGTAGTGGAGTGGTGGGAAAAGCTTCAAAAACCTTTGAAATGTTTCAATTCTTGTAAAAGCCAAAAGAGCCTTCAAAACACTTGTGTTGAAGTGGTGCAACACCATTTAGAGGCACAAGGCACCACTGAATTCTTTAAGGAATATGACTTGTTGTGGAGAGGGAGGAGGTACAGGGCTGTCTGATCTTGGTTTCTGATGCAGGGTTCTGTCATGTGGAGTAAAATGATCTGGGTCACCATCTCTTTCTGCAGGTACCTCCCTCCAAAAAAAAACAACACAAATCAAAAAATAGGAGGGAGAAGAACATTTTTTTTGTGTACATGCTTACTGTACTCAGCAACTTTCTCTGAAGCACAAACTCTACCCTTTAAATTGTTGAAGAAGCTCAAAAATTCTTAGTTTGCAAATCAGTGAGCTAATGGGTGAACGATGTTCTTGTCTTGCAGTGGTAGTACTGAGCAATTTACAAGTGCTGGGTCCTTAAAATATTCTGGCTGTACTAATTGCTTTATTCTGCTGCAGAATGGCAGTAGATCTTATATGTGTAGTATGAATTGCCTGATAGTTGCAATATTGGCACATCACATACCATTAGAGGTTTAGGAAAGGTCAAAGATAAAGAAACCTTTGAAGTAGTTTGTCAAATGACTATCTAAAAGATGGATAGCAGTCACAAACCTTATCATTTCCATAGACATGTTATAGGCTAGTAAGACTAGATCAATGGAGGCCTATTGGCAACCTAGTGACTACTGTGGTGGTGATGATGTTTTTATTTATCCATGTATTTTTATATTCTGCATCCATAGGTGATGTTACAGCTCAGGTGTCACTTCAGCCTGCACTGAAGTTCAATGGTGGGGGTCATATCAATCACACCATCTTCTGGACAAACCTTTCTCCTGATGGAGGAGGAGAGCCTAAAGGTTAGTGCTTGTTACAATGGTTTTAATTGACCAGTAGAACTGATGATTTCTTCTCTCTTTAGAAGAGTCTAAAGGATTTTTGGTTTTGAGAGTTAATTTGCCTTTCCATAGGACAGTTATCGCAATTCTGAGGAATTCAGGGTTTTTTGGATGCAAGCCAAGAATATAAAAAGCTAGCCCTGTGCTAAGCATTTTTAATTTTTAAAGCTCATTATGTGTACACTGCAAAATACTTGGCTATTGCTGTATGTTGTCCTTCTCATCTAAATATGAGAAAACAGTTGTATAAAGCTATGCTAATAAAGTTGCCATATATGTACTCGGTTCACAGAAAGGGAAGAAATGTGTTGCAGACCACCCAACCTAGTGGCTGGATTTATGCTCCAATTTGAATAGGAATAGTTCATCAGTTAAAGCCTAAAGGAAGAAATCTCCTTTGGGAGGATAGAGTAGTGATTATCTAGAAGTGGCCTGCAATTAAAGGTAAAGGCCCTATGATACAGATCTCACAAAAGCTGTTGTGATAAACTTGAGGGTTTTTAAATGAGGTTTATATGCCTGTCTGTAAATTGGTGAGCTTCAGGTGCTTTGTACTTTGGTTCAACGTTCATGGGTGACATCTGCTTGTGACTTTTGACTCTACCGTGGAAGTACAAAGATGCTCTGAAGATGATCTAGTTAAGACTAGAGCATAAAGCTTTGAAGCTGAAATTTCAATAAGCAGTTCTGATAGCAGCCTGTTTATGGTAGAGCTTGTTTTCAGATGACATTCTCAGAAAAGATGCTTTAAAGCCTTTATTTTTGTCTCCCAGTTTCTATGAAGTTTCTGTGAAAGTCAGTAAGCCTAAAATGTCATCTTTCAGTTTCAACCGAATGGTTCAAGGCTCTTGTAGGAAGCCTGCTAAAGCCTGTCTTAAGATGCACTTGCAGCTATCACCAAGAAATTTTCAAGACCATCTCTCTGAAGGTGGAAGGAATGAAGAATTCTCCAGCATTGCACTGTATGAAGTATTCTTACGCATGCTAATTAGAAAGCTAATTAGAAAGGAGCATAGATGCCTTCAGGTTTTGAGCAAACATTTAAATATTTGAAAACCGCAAATGTGCTAGGATGTAGGGGAAATGAAGTAGTTTGGCAATGTATTGTTACACTAAATAATTCTAGTTTCTGTTCCCTTTGCCCCAGCACAGGCTTAACTGTACAGTAAAGAAGGGATCCAATCACAGAGCCTTCTTATCCATATTAAATAGAATACTTAACTGTAGAAGCAGATGTAAGTCTAAAATATGAGGGAAGAGGTTAAATACCTCTTACTATGTGTAGGTTCATTACATTGATATCGAAGGTGTCCAAATATTTCTTGGTACTAAGGCAAAGAAATCACAGCCACTTAGTGTTGCCTCATATTAGGGTTTATTTTCGTTGGAACAAAGGCTTTTTGTTTAACTTTGGTTTGACTAAAAGAATTCTTTAGCTACTTGGACTAGTAGCTCCTGTAACAGGTATTTTTAGTTCTAACTGCCAGTTTGAATATTAATCAGGTGCCAGGGTGCTGTTGGAAGCAGGAGTGGACCTTTTGTTTACAAATCACTTTGCAAATCCATGGCTGTATCGTTGAGGACAGAATGACTACTGCACTAATTTCTTGCTAGGCCTCTTAGGCAGGTTGGGACAGAACTGTTAATTAATGATGCAGCTACTCTGTTTGTCTAGACACTGCCTTCCCACAGAGCCCAAATGCTTCTGTTTCCAGGTGATATCTGGAAATTGAAGGATGTTAAGTACCTGACTTTCTGTGATCTTTCTGTGCTTTTTTTAAAGGAGAATTGATGGAAGCCATCAAGCGTGACTTTGGTTCCTTCTCAAACTTCAAGGAGAAGCTGACAGCTGTATCAGTTGGTGTTCAAGGATCAGGCTGGGGGTGGCTTGGCTATAACAAAGAGCAGGGGCGCCTACAAATAGCAGCTTGTGCAAATCAAGACCCTTTGCAAGGAACAACAGGTCAGGTTTCTTTCCTTCCCTTCTGCATCTCTCTTTGTAGCTTTCATAGGCAAGTGTATGAGATCTGAAAAGGGATTTGTGGACAAATGCTGAGAATAAATTGCTGGATGACTAGTGCTGGAAAACTGAATATCACTACTAGCAGAAGTCAAAAACAGTTGCAATTTTAAAAACAGCATTTGTAAGGCAGAACTTTAAACCCTACTGCTCTTCACAGTTTTTCAGTCTGTCTAGTCAAAGGGGAAATAGATGGGGCATATTGTGAAAGTGCTCTCTCTTAGACAATAGTTTTAGCTTAGGATCCTTTGGATTATTTTTGAGTAACTGGAGTAGCTTGCCTGTATCGAGGAAGATTAAGCCTCTTGCCTTTAGAGGAGGTGTATGTCGTAACAAGAGTTACCTTCCCCTCTCCTGTTGTCTGACCTACGCTGACAGTTCTGTGAATAGCCCCTCTGCCAGAGAAAATCTAAAGGGGAAAGTGTACGTAGTAACTCTTGTTACTGTGTAGGTTAGGTTTAAAATGGAAGGCTTATAATCTGCTTCCTTAATATTGGTAAAAGGTAATGAATGTCAATTAAATAAGCCTTGGATGGGTATAAATCTTACAGCTAGGCAAGTAGTGTAATACTGGCCGTGATCACTTTTGAAGATATTTTTACTCAGAGTGACATGGCAGTGATGATGGCAGGCTGGACACCCTCCACGGAGGGAAGAGCTCATGGCCAATGAGAATCCTGCCTGCAATGGCTGTTTGTCCAAATCCTATTTTTATTATCTTTAAAACACATTCTGTAAAATTCATAGAGAATGGCAAGGAATTTCATGTATTGTCAGCAGTCCGTGTATTGCCTTTCAGTAGGGAAAAAAAAAAAAGAATTTTGTTATAGGGATGTACAGCATAATGTGCGTAAATTTCACTCTTACCCCCCCCCCCATGAAAACTCCCCATTAAAAATTCAGTGAGAAGGGTATTTTAGCACAAAAGCAAGGAAAGTAATTAGACAATAACTTCTGATTAAAATATTGGAAGCAAACTGGCATGGCAAGAGACTCCTTCATGCTGTAACTTTTCATGAAAATGCTTGCATAACTGTGCAAAAGATGTAAACCTTTCAAAAATGACTTTATCTCCTTTCAGTTATGTCTTCAAGGCAGTTCTAGAGTATTCATAGGTGTTTATCTTAATCAGCTCTTTTGATTTATCTGTGTGTGTGGAGAGCAAACAAAATGTAATAAGCACCTATCTGCTGGAGAGCTCTTTGTCTTGCTGCAGATAAAGACTCAGAAATTGGGTACAACTTTGGGATGCAATGTAAGACTTTACATGTAAAGCGTGTTTTTGTAGATTTACAAAATTTATCCTCCTTTTTGTTTTTTTACAGGTCTCATTCCTTTGCTAGGAATCGATGTGTGGGAACATGCTTATTATCTTCAGTATAAAAATGTTCGACCTGATTATTTGAAAGCCATCTGGAATGTGATCAACTGGGAGAATGTATCTTCAAAATACGCAACTTGCAAAAAGTAGAGTGGAATTCTTGCACAGACTACTAAAATGTCATCACTTCTACTCTGATACCACTCTTGTAGTAGTGCTTGTGGCTTACAGATGAATTGCTCTACTGCAGAAAACACTTAGCTCATCCAACAAAAGCATTTCATAATCAAGCAAAGTGTCTGCTTGTTTAATTCTGTGAGAGGTATTTACTTAGATTTTTGAAGCTTTAAACTGTTGTGCAACAAAGGGAGACACCTCAAGTAATCTTTTCCATTGCATATAGAAACATAAATCACCTTGCTGAAGCTTATTGACGTAATGGATTTCCTTGTTGCACTAAAATATGAAGTGGAAACATGTACTTCATGTTGCTATAAACAAATAAAACTCAAAAGAAGAATCTTCTATAACTGTCTATAAGAGATGCATTTTTAGTGATAGCTGGTCCAGTTAGTTACTTGATTTGAAAATGGTTGGAGAAGAGAAACACCTTTTGTGATTTGTCCTCAAACCAGGACAATTGCAGGATATGGAGCTTTCTTACAGATTAAAGAGAGAGGTGAAAGGGGGAAATGGGTGTTGCTGTGCCTGCCTGACTTGGCTGTCTTCAGTCATCCCTACCTTTTCCTGGATCTCTTAAGTGAGACCTTCATGTATTGCACTGAGGCATTAGCTTTTGAAGTGTTACCTTGCGCAAGAGGTTACAGTACTGGGTCAGGCTAAATTGTTCATATAGGAATGGAATAACAGAATGTGATTCTCATTTCATACTAGTTGTTCAAGTGTATCTTAAAACATCCTTTAACTTAAGAGACTGATTATGTGCATATATCAAGTATGAATTGTCTCTGCGTAGCTGTGTTCCTGAAGCAGTTATAATAAGTTAAAGTTAATGCATGAGGCAGGACTGAAGGTCTGGTGTAAAGGAGCATGCCCAAAAGGTCTTGAAAAATACAAGAAATGGTTGGTGTGTTTCCGTTTTTTTTTTGCTAATCCTGTTAGAGTGGATGTTACTGGACATATATAGTACCTTGCACATAAGTTTTCTTTGAGCTTTCTCAGTATGCTCCTTTAAATTCAGAATGGATTCTCAGGGAAACAAGGAGTAGGCTTACATTACCATACTGGTAGGCTGCTATTTTGAAGTATCAAGTAAGGTTAAGGGGAGAAGTGTTTATAAGAAAGAAATGCCTTTCGTTAGCAGATGCAGGGAGAGAAACTACCACCACCATAGGAACAGTCTTTTGTCACTAACCAAAGCTGCGACTGGTGAGATACCTTTGTTGCAAATGAAAGTAAGTTGTGCAAACATGGCTTATTTCACATTTGAAGTGTTTTGTGGTTTTTTTCCTAGTGTGGGATATATTTTCTCTAGGCCTAGTTCTCATCTCAGATATGCAGCTTGAGCTTCTGCTTAAGTCTGGATTGTTTCATAATCTTGTTTAAACTTGTATCATCCTCCTTTGCATCCTTGGTTTGCCTCAGAGGTTGTGACAGAAGTGATGAAGAAAAGTAAGTATTGGTAATCGGTCTGGAAGCTTTTGACTTGAATTTAAAAAAAGAAAATGCCTACTGAAGGGTCTGTATTCTTGCTGTCTGCAAAATCCTCTTAAGTCTGGAAAGCTGGTGAATGAAGTCTGTGTCACAAACTATGCTCAGCTTTTCTTCTTAGAGAGGAAGCCTGGATCTCCATGAGTAAACACTAGCATCACATAGATTTCTCCCTGACGGAAGCTTCTGGAAGAAAGAATTACACTTTCTAGGTGGCAATTCAAAACTAAATCTTTGCTGGAGTTATTTACTGGGGCGATCAGTTAATTTTGAAACCCATGTTGCTGACTTGATGTGCCCAGCCTCTGTCCTCATGTGTTTCCTTCTGAGCACTTCAGAATGCTTAAATTAATGCAAAATACATCACATAGCTCACAATATTCCTGTTGCAAGACTATTGAGGCAAATGCTCTTTAAGGAGTTAATATTAGTTACAGAGTTGATTAATATTGCTGATAATTATTGGAGAAAGGAAGGGTATTTACCATAACTTGTGAATCGTGTAGCTAGCTATAGATACAAAGCTTCATTTAAGCAAGTTGGGGTGGTGTCTGGATTAGTAAAGGCCAGTACTTAGGTTTTAGTTGTCAGATTTCAGCTTACTGAAATCCTGCAGATAAGGTGGATTGAGTGGGGGTGAAGCAGTGGCATTTTTTTAGAGGAGGAACAGGCACTTCAGTTATGAAGAGAATCCTTTACTTCTTACTTTCCAGAAGTACCTTCAAAGTACAGTGGAGGCATGTTGTGTTTACTGTGGAGTCTGCCTGAAGATGAAGGAAACAGCGGAGTACTCTTTCTTTCCTTATTCGAGACTATGATATGGTGAAATACCGTATAGCAGAGATCAAAAAAACCCTAGTGGAGTGCTCCTCCTCAAAGGGAGTGCTGAGACAGGGCTTTGTTGGTGAGTACCATAGCGCATATGGTGGGCATCTTCCTGGTACCGCATGCTGTTAAAGAACAGAGGTGAACGGGCCTTCAGACTGGTGCTCTGGCAGTGCGTCAGCTATGGAGGAAGCCGGAGTTAACTCCAGATGGTGAGGAGGTAAACCACAGAGACCTCCTCCAGCAGGACTGGCCCTTGCTGAGGCTTTAAAGCCAGTAGCGTGAGACCCAGCCCATGCTGGTAAGGCTCAGTTTCTGCTGTGCACCAGGTTAAGAAGAAGCTGTGCTCATCCCCTGCTTGTAGTCAGCTGGTGAGTTTGTCCTGATGCCTCGTATCCTGTCTTTTAAGTCTGAACATAGAAAGTCCAAAGCTGTATACAAACAGGAATGTTTGTGGAACAGGAAGATGAAAATTTACTAAATGTTGAAGGCAAATAGTAGGAACAGTGAAGCAATGAAAATGATTTAATGCTTTTTCTGGTGGACATTTGTAATGGACAAAAAAGGTTGGTTGTGTGGTTCATTTGAAGGAAGGGCTTGGTTAAACTGTCTTTATTCCAAACTTCTGTGAAATCTGGAGAAAGTCCTAGTGGTTCTTGTGACACTAGGAACTGAAGTATGTGCCTGTAATTTGGCAGGTCTGCTAGCAAAGCTACCAAGTGTCTGGACAGTGAAAGTACATAAACCTTTTAGTAATCTGTGTTAGGCAGTAAGCTTGGAGCTGCTGTTGCTGTTCAGAACTAGCACTTTGCATTACAGAAGTTGCTGTGGAGGTGGGCAGGTGTGTCTCTCCCTACGTGAACTGAGAAACAGGAAGGTAAATAATTACAGCCAATCTCATGTGCCCTGTCTGAACAGACACGTCTAAGACCCCTTACTCAAAAACTGAACTACTAACGCAGTTTGTTCTACCTAGAGCTTCCTGACCCTGATGGTAAAAATAGTAGCTGTGTGTGTAAAGTTGTCTCTGACCTGAACTGTGCACGGTACCTCTCCTCAACGAGCATGAAATTACTTGCAGACTTGATCTGCATGAGAGGAATGAGTTTTCTAACTTAAGGGCTAGCTGAATCGGTCTGAGCTGGGCCAAACAGAAGAGTTGCGGAAGAATTGCATCCTGACAGTCCCCCCGAGCCTAGCTTTTGTCAGACCGTGCTTAACTCCGTTGCTTATGGAGGTGTTGGGTGTATATACACAGTTAATTTGTGCATAGGCCACAATATGTTAAAATAAGAACTTGGAACAATTTTCAAGAGGGGAAGAAAGTGCAGTATGTAACCCAAATGTATGATTATGTATTATGAGTTGGAAGAATAAAGTGCATCGGGATGATCCCATAAGAAATACTAACGGGTGGCAAAGCTGCTGCGCTTAGAGACTTTGGTTTGCAGGCTACAGACAGATTTCAGTGGCTGAACTTTCCAGAAACAGATGCAATCGGGTCTCAAAGGGCAATATGCCTCTGCGAAATGCAAGTGTACATTTGTGATTTTTTTTTTCTGGCCTGTAAAAAGACATTTGAAGGCTAATATGAATTGCAAAGCATGTGTGTCTCGTTCTGTACTAGAAAAGATGAATTTCAGGCCAGGCAAACCCAGCTCTGGCAGTCTGTCCGCTGTCCCTCCGCGGCGGGCAGTGGGGCTGCTGCGGTGGCCGGTCCCAGCCAGCCCAGGGGGTGGCGCCTCCATCCCACTCTTGGAACAGGAGGGATCTGTAGATGTCTCTACTGAGCAGTCAGCAGTGGAAATAGGTAAAAGGCGCTTTTTTCCTCCAGATTCTACTTTCCACCTGACATTTATTTCACCTTTATCTAAAGCATGTATTTAAAAAATAAAAAAAGTAGTAGTAAACCCCAAACTGCCTCCACAAAATACTGTTAATGACTCAGCTTGTGAGCTGATAGGCTCTTACAGACATATTAAAACCTCTTTATTTACAGAAGACTTACTTGTCTTTGTTTTGCATTCAAGAATTTAGTTCTCTCTAGCATAGCAAAATACGTTTAAAGTGCTGCTGTACCATTCTGCTAACGTTTTACATGCCTGTTGCATTGACCTTGCAGAAGTTAATCATTGCACTCGTATAAAGCGAAAGAGTTGTGTTTGCAGTCGCGTCTAATGTCAAGCAGATAAAATACTGGTAACGTAGCAGGCTTAGCCTGCCTTTTCCTTAACGTGCTTTCTGCTTGATGATTACCAGTAACGCCCTCAGATTTCGTCATAGCTGTTTTTACCCCTTTGATTCAAAAAGCGAAGCTGCTCCGGGGGCGCGCAGTAGGCGCGCACGCGTGTGGCTGCAGAGCTGCAGCCGCTGCCGTGGCGGGGCCCCGGAGCCGTGCGGTTCCCGCTAGGGGGGGGTGTGTGTCTGCCTCACGCCGTTGTCCGTGGGGCTTCTGGGCTGAAGTTCCCAGGGGCAGGTTCAGAAGCAGTTTGCGTGCTCTCGTTGTGCAGGAGAGAAAGTGTTTGGGCTGTTGCTTCCACTTTCTACATAATCGGGGTTACCCCTGCCACCGAAGCTACCTGTCATGTGTGGGGAGGAGGCAGTGCTGCTGTAGAGAAGGCAATTCATTTTAATACATACAGTCAAATACAAGTCTTGCTATAACTAAAGCTAGGCAGGCAGAGGCTAGAGGAAGGTACTCCTAATTAAAATGAAGATGCTTCTAGGGTTCCCACCTGGCTGCCTCATCAGGCTCTAACTATGTCTGTGTAGGGACACGCGATGTCCATGATGTTCTGAATGGTCTTTCAAGCCCCGAGACCAGAGATTTAACCACAGGGGACAAAGTCCATTACGTTGCTATAATTAAGCCAAGACTGCAGAGAATACGCGGCCGGCTACCTGAGGCATGGAGGTTTACAGTTACAATAGTGCTGCCTCCCAGGGCTGTTGCTGCTCCAGAGAAGTTCCAGCTTTTCACTGGATCTTCTCACCTGAAGAGATGGATGGACAAATTAGCACAGGGGCGAGTCAGCTGCCTGGATTTGCCAGAGCTGGTGGTGCACCCACGTAGCCTTGTGACACCACTAAAGCAGCTCTGACAGACACGTCCCACTGCGGTGTTTTTAAGCATCCCTCTGGGTTGATGGCAAATCCCTGGAACGCAAACTCCCTACAGTGCAGCACTTGGGAAGTCTTGGTGTTAGGGATATGTGAAATGACTGGCAGTCCCATAGTTGTAAGCTCCTGTTGCACAGAAGTTGCAGAAGAAATGACAGTTTTCTGAAGGTACTAATTTCTCCAAAATCCTGGGGAAACAAGCAAAAGTTGCGGTTTTCTGCACTAGGTATTTGCAGACAGGTTGGGGACTTCCAAAACCTGATTTCCTCTGAGGGAGTTTTGCCCTGCTAGGGAAGGTGAAAGCTTTGAGAAGTCTGTCTTCAGTTGGACTACAATTCCTTAGTCCTTTCTTGGTTTTGCCACCTTTTTTCTGGGGAGGAACCAAGTCTCTACTTCCCTGTCTTCTCTCTACTTCTGCTGAGGTCCCTTATTGAGGACACCTCCTTCAGAGTGAGCTCTGCAGTGCTTTAGTTCCTCGTAGCTGGGTTCCTTCTCACCGGCTGCCCCATAATGCTTGCATCTTACGGGCTTTATGCTTTATGCTACTGGCAATAGAGCTGTAGTTCTGAGAAGTCAGATCTAGAAGCGAGTAGCATGCTAATTCGACTGGTTTTATCGATGAATTTTGCGACACTGGCAGTATCAGAAGACTACCGTACAGGAATTTAAGTTCTTCCTTATTTTTTTAAGACAAGGTTAAAAGTTTTCACACTTATTGCAGAGATTATCACTGGCATGTCAGAGGTCTGCAAACCAGGAGGTAAGGAGAAAGAACATGTGTTAATTTAATTGTCATAATTTGAAGGTAATGGCACGATTCTGAGAAGGGCTGACTCATACTCGTTCAGTATTTGGCCTTGACAAGAATGGGTAATATTGCAACTTCTGTTATGCCTCTAGAAATTCAGACTTGAGGTAGCTAAAAGCAAGGGCTTCTAGTTTGCAGGATTTTGAAATTTGGCTGTGGTCAAAACTGGCCAGAATTGAAAACTTGTCAGTGTTTCCAGGAATCCAGAAGCTCCCCAGGCCCTGCAGCTGCTGGGGAAGTCTGGTGTTCTTGTCTGTTGGGGCAGCTGTCACGGGCTTCAAGCCTCAGCCTTCTCCAAAGGTCATTCCGACAGAGCTGTTTCAAACAAAGCATTTTGGGCTCACCAAGGTAGTGTTTCAGAAAGCTCTCCCTCTCTGTGTATCTGTCTGACAAATAAATGCTCTGCTGGGATGTTTCCAGCCACTCTTAGCCCTCGAGCAGAACTGTGTTGAGGAGGAGGGGAAATGCAGTCTTTCAAAGCACGCGTCGTCGGACTGCCTTCAACCTCTCCCTCCCATAAAAGGTGCACGCAAACCTGGCCAGCCTGCCCCTCTGCCGAAGAAGAGCTCAGCTCTTGGGTCCTCTGAGTGCTTGAGTTCATTTCCCAAGACGCTGAGAGAAACTTGTGTCAGAATCCGTTTACCCTTTTCTTCCATCTGGGCTCTCCCACCTCTACTTAAGATTTCAAGGCATTTCAAAAGACACTGGGTTTAATGTGAACAAGCTGTGCTGATGTTTACAGGGAAGAGATGCTTATGTGACATTTCTGCTTATTTATTTTTCTTATGAGAGAATAAGGACTGCAAAACTAAAATTCACCTGGATTTTTTGGAGGATGGAGAAATATTATTTCTGAGAGCTAAGTGTAGGGCTTTTTTGCATAACTAAATAAAATGGGAAAAATAAACTGGAATTAGCCTGTCTGAGAGTCAAAAGCTCCAATGGGAGCTTTCTCCTTGCCTTCATGAGATTCAGGTCAGTTAAAAGTGGTTTAGAGCCAGGACTGCTGCTATTCTGTATTATCTAGCTGGGAATTGGAGTTGTTCCTGAATTTTGTTTTATCTTTAAACCTAAGTTGTAGCAGTTAAGTGGTTGTTGTCGTCCATCTGCAGATGCTCATTGCTGTCCTCAATGCCTTCTCTCCAGCTGGTGTGGGGCTGTGGAAGGCACATTGTGTGTGTGAGTGTCAAACCCGTGTTTTGTGTAGGAGAAAGCACAGGATATTAAATGGAACTAAATGTTTTTGTTCCAGATGTAGCTGTCTGGCATAGACACTGTGGGACAGATACAGGTGTGGGCTGGTGATGAGGGTTCAGCCCTGAAATTGGTCCTTGAAAGTAACATCTGCATCTACTGATTGCTGGGCTGATCTGCCCCGATTTCTCTCCAGTGAGCTCTGATATCGGCTTCATTGGAAAGAAGTGTGTTTCTATGGCCTCAGAGAAGTATCTGAGGAGCTACCTCATGTTGGGATGTAGGACTGTCCCACCAAAGCCCTCTTTCCTTTGCCTGAGCCCTTTGCATCAGCAGCTGCTGTCACAACAGTGCAGCGGTCTTCCTGCTGCAGTTGTTGCTGCAGATCCCAGAGAGCTCACTGTAGGACAGTTTTGTGTGGGTAGAAAAGAGCAAAGCTGTCTGCGGCCAGCTGAGAATCTGTCCCCACGTGCTGGACCCAGGAGCATGCTTGGAGCCAGCGTCAGAGGGATTCTGTAGGCTGCATCCCTGGGCTGGTCCTGCCGTCGAGGCAGCGATACGAAGTCCTAGTCCGGCTGTTGCTCACTTGGAGCTTCTTGCAGAGTCTGAGCTGGACCTGACATCTGAAAATCCTAGCTGTGCTGTCCAATTATGGATCCTTAGGGATTACAGTTTTAAAGGAGCTAGTATGTGTATGTGTCTAAATATGCAAATGTGATCATGAGCTTATGTCTGTGTGTGTCTTTCTGTTAACATCTTCTGGGTGTTTGGAGAAAAAATGGCAGAAAACCCATCTGGTTATGCTCACTCTTGCAGTCCAACATCTGGCTGCCAGACTCGAGAGGCTGTGTAATCTCTGCTCATGTGCTTTCCATGCTTTGATTCCCCGCTACGACCGAGTGCTGGAGAGGAACTCGCCCCTCGTGGCAGAGCGCGAGCTGACAATGTGCTGGAAGGACAGAAGGTGGTCACCATTAGCCCTTGTTTACATGTAAGTGTTGCCAGGTTAATCCAAGTGGCAGTGTATGTGTATCTTTTTCATATTGCTTCATCACTGAAGCCTTGGTCTTAAAAAGCTATTGCTTGGGCTGGAACTGCTCTTGCAATTACCCAGATGTATCGTAGAGGTGAAATGCTAGTCCTGCACTATGAATGTCATAAAAAATGAAGGCTTCCTGTTAGCCTCTGAACTGAAATTCAGGAAAAATATGTTTTGTTTTCCTCCACGCACCCCCACACCAATCCCCCTCCCGCCAAGGAACTGAGACCTTCAGCCTTCCCCCCCTTGATTCATTTCTGGGTGAATGAGAAAGGGTGGGATGGCAGCACCGTTCATGCGAGGAGGGAGGAGGCGGGTGCTGCAGCTTCACCTCTGCTCTCCAGGTAGGCAGTTAGGACACTCCTTCAAAATGCAGGAGAGCAGCATTGAATTCTCTGCTGAAGCGGACCTGAATTTTGAATTTAATTCTTCCTCTGCTGAAGTGAACATATACCTCTCACCGGAGTGCCCTGCCTGCCATGGCAGGAGCATTTTGGAGGTGATGAATTCTGAGTTCCTGTGGCCAAAATTACTGAAATGCTCGTTAGCTGGGGCAGTCAGGCAGAGGTGACCCCCTCCAGCACAGTGCCCGAGATGCTCACCTAGGAGGGAGACCGGATTTCAAAAAAATGCTGCAGGCAGTATCCTGACAGCTTGAGGGGAGCCATCTGCCCCCACCATGGTCTCATTCCACTAATTGAGCCCCACATCCCCTTTCTGGCTCTAAGCATTTGGTGACTTCAGATGAATTGGCAAGACATTTTGCATCAGTCAATACCCCGTATTCAGTAAATACATTTTTTGCTTCCCCCAGTCTTGCCCAAAGCATTTTCCAGCTCCATGAAACTATCTTCTATTGGCTTGAAAAGGCAACAGGAATGAAATAAATTTGTTGACTGAGTCAGAGAACATGTAACAGCAGCTAAACAAGAACTCTGATTTCCTCATTTTCGTCACGATCAAATTTAGGCTACAGATATCTAGGCTGCAGAGTGGGTTTGTTTTTTTTTCTCAAAGGAATTTACGATGAATGTGTTCATCTCAAGTCAGAATGGCTGTCTTGGTGGCAGCTGGCAGTGACACTTGGGTTATATTAACTTGAGTGCAAAATTAAATATAGCGCAAAATTAAATATAGCACCAAGCAGTAATCAGCAACATAAAAATAAGGGAAAAAGAGAAAGAACTGCCTGCAAGACTGCAGATCAAAAGGAGAGAATTATTGGAAAGTCACAAGATCAGTATTTTATGTTAATTTTTTTCAAGGAAAACCAAAAAGAGACTATTGGCTGAAAATTGGGATGATCACATTCTTTTTTAAAGCAACACAACCTCAGCTTCTCTTGGAGAAATGATCAGTTTTTATCCTTCACCTTGACCAGAAAAACAAATGCAGTGGAAGAGGCAGAGAGAGGAGAGAGCCTCTGTTTTGTCTTTCGTACTAATGTGTATGCTGTTCTTGACAATGGTGAGAGACTTGTAGAAATGTACTGAAAAAACCAAGGAATCGGAGAAAACGGTTATTACTGGAAAGCAACAAAAGTGAAAAACTTGTGTTTGTAGAAAGCCAGTTGGTTATCTGTTACCAGTAATTTTTTGGTGAAGATTAAAAGCTGCTCGCAGAAGTTGGTATCACCACCATCCACCCAAAACAACCCGTCACCTCCATTGACTGCATCTGTCAAGTTCTCAGGTGACAGTCAAGAATTATCCAGCATGCCTCAGCCTTGCTAACATTAATCTTTAAGAGAAATACATCAAATAAAAGACAGACCCCACCTCGACCAAACAATATCCTATTGGCACAATAACCTTCACTCTCAACTTGAACTAAGCAGCATCAACATATGTATGGACCTTCTGTTCTTCTAGAGGTAGTTTCTCCTTCTCACCAAAGAAAATGCTCCCAGAAGAGCCTGTAGCTGCTTGTGGGGTTTATTGTCTGATGTATAGACGGGCCAAATTCAAATATCCATCTTTCCTGATTCACAGCAATTGCACATCCCAGATCACTGTGACTCAGGTGGAGCAGGCAGATGGATCATCTACACAGGCAGGGAAGAGCACTTCTAGCAGGAGATGGTATTTATTTCCGTAGGAACAAAATAAACCATTTTATGTCACTTTCTTTGCCACGTGGTAAAAGAGAGAAGTGAACCGACAGTGGTAACCCCTGGCTGCTTCTTGTGCTCTCTAAAACTGTGCAGATGATGCCATGCAAATTAAAAAAATCAGTTTTTGAACAAAAAGTCTTTTTCATCTTTTTCCCAAAGAGCTCCCTACTATTGTTCATGATACCCTATCCACTCAAATACATGGGAAAAATCAAGAGCTGTCACACTGAAGTGACTTGCTGTCATTTCATTCTTGTTGGAGCCTTGCATTGCTGTGGGAGGAACTGAAGCAGATCTACCACTTTCTTACGACCTTTCTGTGGACTATTTTCTGCTCTTTGTTATATAACTGTAACTAGGATTGTGCTTTCTAGTGGGGCAAATTACAAATGAAATTCAACTTTTCCATTAACCAAAGAGATGCTCTGATTTATTAGATGTAGGCATTTCACAATACTGTGCTTCATCCGTCTTCAAGGTGGCCAAAAATGCAAACATAATTAGCTGTAAAAGTTTCTTGAGTTCTTCCTAGTAGGATGAAGTCTGTCGTCCCAAGTATTGCAACATAGTACAGAATGGAAATGGTGCTTGGTACAGCTGGCAAATAGTCCTGTGGCACTGTTGGAAAAATGTCATTATGTAGAAAACAATAAGAAAATTACCCTAAAATATATATTCTGCATTTAGAGTGATTGATTTGTATGTTATCTTACCTGTGCAAAATGTTTTGGTTTGCTGAGAGCCAGGTGAATTTTTTTACTTCAAATTTGGCATCTCACCTTTATTCTCTGAACTTGGTTTTGAGTTTCAAGCTTTCTGCGGATCCCATTTACTTAGACTTAATTTGGTTTGGAACTAATCCAAGCAAGGCGTTGCAATTCAAAACTGAAACTGGCCCAGATTCAGGTGAAAATTTCCTGAAGCTAGTGAAACTTTTGATAAAAAATGACTTCAGGAAACAGGTGAATTTGGGATGTCAGTATGTAGAGGTCTAAATTCTGAACAAATACTTTTATCTTAAATTTATGTTAAATCGTTCACATGTGGTATTAATAGCCAGGAGTGTCATGGAATAAGAAGTCGGCTGCATTTCAGTGATCTCTGTATCAGGCAAGTCTCAACACTTCTCTAAAGCTGCAGAAGTCCATGAGGTCCTGACTGCTGGTCTTGCCCTGCATCCCCAGCACATAAAACTTTCATTCTTCATAAATACCCTGGGAAATTTCAATGGCAATTTCCTTAAGAGACAGGGTATTGATATACTTCAGAAGGGACACAGGCAATGGACACCAGAAAAATACTGTTCCTGCTGCTTTCTGAAAACACATCAGACTTGTATGTGTTTGGAGAAAGCTTGAGTATCTCAAGAAGTGTTTTGTATTTTTTCATTGGGAACTAAAAGAGCCCTTGATGGCCCCATCCAGCGTGATGATGGTCTATGAGTGTCTGATCGATAACACTGGATTGGAACAGGTATGAGCAAACGGGCTGTGTGCTCTTCTTTCAGGACCATTTAACAGATTAAGGTTAAGAAATTTAACTTGGCATAAAATTCTGCCCAAGCGATTACTGCTGGGGCTGTGGCCGTGTCTAGAAGGTCATTGCCTGAACCCTTGGCCTGAGATGAAATTTGTATTAAAAGAACACTATAAGTAGGGCCCAGAGACCACTGGCCGTGCGTGGGATGGACTAGGCTGGCTGCTTGCTCCCCCTAAGGCACAGCCATAAATATCACTGTGGTAATGAGAGCTTGTAGAAAAGTCTGAGACAGTTCTTCCTCTGAGGGATGTTGACTTAGAAGAAGTTTGAATAGCAGTATGTGTTCTCTAATAAAGAGGTCTGGGACATCCTGTATTCGTTTGAGGTCCCCTAGTGAATCTATCAGCTGTGTCTGAGGTATTTTTGTACAAGAATTCACATCCAATGTCTGGAAAGGGGTTTATGAATGTTTTCCCAAAAGGTGAATGGCTGATGCTGGTAAAATACTGCTATAATAGCATGCAAGTAAATGCTCTTATTCTGAAGATACCTGTAATTATAGTTGTAGAGGAGCTAACCATGTATTTGTTGGGAGGTAATCAATCATGTCATGGCCTGGCTTATGCAGGAATTTATATGAAATGGATGATCACAGTGTCTCTGTATGTAAAAGCCAGTAAATTTAATATATTTTCCTTTCTTAATTCCCACATCATTTGCTTTACTCTTCCTGTCGTTCTCCTTGATGAGGAGTTCTCCCTCCCAAAGTTGAGGGCTTTGATCGAATCCTAGCCTCCCTCTTATTAATTTATGTGATCCATTAGATTAGAGTAGGATGCCTGTGGCTAGTCTGAGCCTCTGCACTAAAGTCTATGGAACAACTAGGTTTTCCAAAGGCCACCTAATCCCATATGATACAAGAGAGCCTCAAAAAGAAAAGATGATTTCTGTTTTAGAAACAGCAATAACTAATCCCCATCTGAATCACACTGATGTAATATAATTTATTTTTTCCAGTAAAATAAAGGATTTGGATAGGAAGCTCTCACGGGAAAAATAAGGAGCTGTGGTACTAGTGTAGGCTGGAGACTCGGGTTGCCAAGAAGATCAGTTATATATGGAGAGCAATGGGTTTTTCTGTAGAGTAAAAGCTCAATTAAGATGTTCACAAGCCAGTTGTGTTCCCATGCTTTGCTTTATTTAATTGAGCTGCGAAAAGGCATATCCTATATGGTCTGCCACTGATTGCATGGACATGGACACCAACTAAAGGTGAGGTTATTCTTGTAGCTGATCTATGAACCTGCCCCTATTTTCCAACATCCCTTTGTAGATGTGGTTGTCAGCCTGGTACATACAGTTCTCCTCCTGCCTTCACCAGTGCTGTGTGCAGACAGTGAGAGCACCTGCTAGTGAGTGCACCCTCACTACGTTTGTAGATGACACCAAATTAAACGGCAGTGTTGATCTGCTTGAGGGTAGGAAGGCTCTGCAGAGAGATCTGGACAGACTGGATCGATGGGCTGAAGCCAACTGCATGAGGTTTAACAAGGCCAAGTGCCGGGTCCTGCACTTGGGTCACAACAACCCCAGGCAACGCTACAGGCTTGGGGAGGAGTGGCTGGAAAGCTGCCTGGCAGAAGAGGATCTGGGGGTCCTGGTGGACAGCCGGCTGAACATGAGCCAGCAGTGTGCCCAGGTAGCCAAGAAGGCCAACGGCATCTTGGCCTGTATCAAGAATAGTGTGGCCAGCAGGAGGAGGGAAGCGATCGTGCCCCTGTACTCAGCGTTGGTGAGGCCGCAGCTTGAGTACTGTGTTCAGTTTTGGGCGCCACAATATAGGAGGGACATTGAGGTGCTGGAGCGTGTCCAGAGAAGGGCAACAAAGCTGGTGAGGGGTCTGGAGAACACGTCTTATGAGGAGCCGCTGAAGGAATTAGGATTGTTTAGTCTGGAGAAGAGAAGGTTGAGGGGAGACCTTATTGCTCTCTACAACTACCTGAAAGGAGGTTGTAGTGAGATGGGAGCTGATGTCCCAAGTAACTGGCAATAGGACAAGAGGAAACGGGTTCAAGTTGCACCAGGGGAGGTTTAGGCTGGACATGAGGAAACAATTTTTCACTGAGAGAGTTATCAAGCATTGGATCAGGCTGTCCAGGGAGGTGGTTGAGTCACCATCCCTAGATGTGTTTAGAAGTCGTGTAGATGTGGTGCTTAGAGACATGGTTTAGTGGCAGACCTGGTAGAGTAGGGTCAATGGTTGGACTAGATGACCTTAAAGGTCTTTTCCAACCTAAACGATTCTATGATGCTTAACCCCCTGCTTGCTTACCACAACATCCCAGTACCTCTGTGGAGAATCTCAGGCTGTTGTTTTTTAGAGAAATGAAGTAAAATTAAGAGAAGTTGAGGCAGGATATAGTATTACCTACAAAACATATATACTAGATAGAGTACAAAAGTAGTTTTTTGTGATTTTGGCATAACTTCAGTAAAGGTTGATGTGAAAAGGACAAAACTGGACCCTTTAAAGCCACAAACATATTGCCTAGAAAAACACTCCACTGCTGCAGAGGGATGGCTGGCACGACAGATGCTTTTTCTTCTCTAGTATGGTGAGCTTCTTCTCTAGTATTTCTTCTCTAGTATGCTGGGAAGGGAAGTGTAACCCACCGAAACACTGCCCTCCTTCCACCGCAGGGCACGGGACTGGGTGTTTACTAGCATCAGCCTGCTGTACAAGAGGTCAGGATGGAGCCTTCTCATGTGTTTGATTGATAGATTTTAAACTGGGCCTGTTCTTTGGGCCCTTGGGGCAGTGGCAGGCGCTGCTGTTTCCAGCTGACGACTGTGTAGGAGTCTGTAGCAGGGAAGTGTGCTGGCTGATGGGAAGGGCAGGATCCAGCCTGAGTGCATCCTTCTGCAGACCTGGGAGAACCTCATTGCAGCAGGTGACCTTCTTCTGCCTTTGTTCCTGAAAACGAACCAGTGCTTGTAAGCGTGGCCATGCAACTTACTTTGCAGCCTTTCAGGCTACTTTCTCCCCCAGTTTCTGCTGTGCTGGTGATCAGCTGTTTCTAGTACTGTGGCCTGTGTTGAGATGCCTTACCACAGCTGCCTTGCTTTGCAGTCAGGGCTGTTCCTCTCCTCTGACTATGAGGAGAGCCGAGGTCTGGCAGCACAGAAGGACATGCTGCCTCAGTCAGGTGTCCCGCCTGGGCGCAGGGCAGGCACTGGGATACCAGTTAAGTCCTCCCGAGGTGCCCCACATTCACAGCCCCAGGCTGCGGTTGCTGCTTGAGAGCCCTGACCCTTGCTGGAAGGCTGGGGGGCGCAGGGGCATCCTTCCCACAGAGGGGTAGCGGCTGAATTTACATCCCTTATCCATGGGGGCATCTTTTCCAGCACTGTAGTGATTTTGCTACTGTTGAGAGGATCAAATTCCAGCCCTGCATGTTCTGGAGACCCTCAGATACACGGGATATATATGTATATACACATGTGCGTGTGTGCTCTTAGACACACAGGAATGGGGGTCCCTGAATCCAGCAGTGCCATGGTGTCGATACTGTGCTGGAGAGGAGTGTGCTCAGAAGTAAACCGTTTTTCAAACTGAGTTTTGTTGACCCAAAGCCCCATTCCAGCCAAACACTTCAGCAGATGTTTGATTATGAGCAGAGAAACACTCACAAACTTAAAGATAAAACAACCATGAATTACCCATCTGGGCAACACTAAAAAAAGGCAGCAGCTGGCCAGCTGTGCCCTTCAAGAACAATACGGGGCTCTTGGCATAAAGTTACCTTTCTGGCCAACATTTCCTCATGGATGACACTGCTTCTCCTTGATAGCCGGAAAGGAAAGGAAGAAAAACTCAAAAAACAAAGAAACGAATCGAGGAGGGAATCTAGCAAGTGTAAAACTAAATCCGTATCCTGTGTAAAACTAAATCTGTAGCCTATGTAAAGTTCCTGACTCTGCAATGACGTGACTGTCAGTAACAAACCTTGCGTGAAAGCTGAAATTTCATTTTGGATTCATCAGTGGACTCTCTCACTACTGAAAAAAAGAAAAGAAAATCACACTCCCTTATGAATTGCCAAGTGAATGCACAATAGCTGCATTTATTTTATTAGCCTTCTGACCTTTCCCTTCTCTGGTGAGGTTTCTTTTTCCTATTAGCTCTATTAGAGTGTCTACTGAGATGGCAACAAAACAAACACTGTTATTGTTGGCTAATTCCTTCTTTTAGCAGGGAACAGGGATGCACAGGCCATGAGCAGATGCTTGCCTTGCACCTCCAGCCCATGGCAGGCGTGGGAGCCACACCACGCCTGGGACACCAGGTCCCGGTAGGAAGCTCTCACCATGAACACCACCACGCTGAGGATGCTGCATCTCTTTTCAAAAAGCGCTTCAAGTCATGCTTGACTTGGAGCCTGGGAGTAAGTTATTTGCCTCCAATGGAAGAGTGTTATTTTGTTTCATACCATTTATGTATTTTTGCACAGATAGTGGGTTTTTTCTCCCGTCTTTTTTGTAGCTGCCCCACACCGCTGCTTTCTCTGGAGGTGGTTAATGCTAGCCCGTGTGGGGGTGGCTGGATGCTTCCTGCCCCCGTGGTTTCTGGGGCAGGTTGGTTTGCTACAAAGCACTGCGGCTGCTGGAGAGACGGGTGTGACTATTGTGGCAGCGCTTGCCCAAAGTCCTATGCGGATTTTGTGTCCTTAGTTTACCGATCAGTGGAACTGGCTGCTCAGCATCAGCGGAACTGGGTGTTTCAAAAATTTGTACCAAGCAGTAAGGGTCGGCTGGCACGGAGCAGGACTGAGGAATTTCGGGACTTATATGGAAGTCTGAGAAAACTTCAGAAATAATTCTGGAATATGCCCAGCAGACTGCATGGTAACAGAGGAGCTGGCTGAGGAATTTATAGCTGTGGGGAGAGAATAATCATCTTTTTTCTAAAGAAATGTTGATCCCTGGAGGGGAAAAAACAACTCAGAAGGCTAGTGGAGAATCTGTGAATTATTTTTTCCTTGATGGGTAACTTATCTGAGACCTATATACATAAATCATAGTAATAACACAAACCCTGCTGAAATTACCAGCAGTGTTTAAGCAGGAGAATTTGGGGCTAGGATCTCACCAGCTTTCCAGAATGCCAAGATTGCAGTGCCATGTTATTCTAATATTAGTCACTTCTAGCAGATAAGATTGCATATAAACCACAACCCATCTGCAGTTTCAGGAGGGCCAAACCAACCCATTTAGGAACAGTTAAATTGCTAGTTCTTGAACGTAAGTGGCAGGATGATAAATGTGACCTGTTTGTTGTTAACTCCAGGAAGGTGCAGCCAATTTTTCTTTAGTTTAGCCTGCAGGAAAAAGCATATTAAATCTTTGCATGTTGGCATTCAGAGTCTTCTCTTTTTAGAACAATGGCACACTACTTTAGAATTTAAGGGGGATGGCTGAATCAATTCCTCTTATACATTTATTCCATAAGATTACTTTGTTCTCCTAATTAATTTCTTTATATTATTTTACCACTCAGATGACTTAGTTACTTGCTATAATCCATGGTACTAGACACTCTTGAAACACACACCATCAGCAAAACCCCCCCCACTTTTCTCTCTTTCTGTGGCTGTCTAGGTATGGGGAAATAAGTTTATGGTAGCTGTATTTGTTGTTGCACACAAAGTGTCTTTCAAGTATGGTGTCTGCCTGGTGAAGAGGCAGCTGGAAGCATCCCTGACACCCCGACGTGTGCTGTGCTTGTCTTCAGAAAGAGATGGGGAAATTGCTGGCTCTCCCAGGGAAGCTGTACATCTAAAAGTGAACAAATGACTAAATGAGCTATTAGAGGAGATGTGATACAAAAGAGACACTTCAGACAGAGAGGAGAATAGGGAAGAATAGGGCCAGGACCCATCCAGTTATGGGACAGGCCTTTTCAGCAAGGCTTTGGGATCACGCACCACCTCAGGTAAGGTTATACTGAGCCTTTTGCTGACAGTCATATCAAGACAATCTGGTACCCTGAAGTCCCAACACAAAAACTCAGGACTTGGGACTGTGGTATTGCAAGTAAAATAATGACAGCTGCAGCACCACAAGGGCTTGCTTGCAGCATGAGCAGTGATGTTCACCTCACTCTCTGATTTCACATTGATCCCACCTCACCAGCCGTTTGAATACCTTGTGATTTTCGAGAAATCTGCTCATGACAGGCAGAACGGCGAAGACTGTGATGCTCTTCTGGGCCCCACAGCACAAGGGGTTAAGCCAGGACTAGGGTGAACATCCGTATTTTTGCTGTTTGTGTTGAGAGGTGCTTTAGGGCTGCCTCCTAAGAGCTATTGCCCAGAAGGCCACAGCAGTTAAAAAATGGCTAAGAACATCTTCAGCTGTTTTTCCTTTTTTATGCATCTGATGCAGATGCTCAGTGCAGCACGCCGAGGAGACTGTTCCCAGGCTTTGCATTTGTCTCACATCTGTGTAGTGCCAGCTGTGCTGGAGTCCTGGCTCATTAGCAGAGTTCCTACATCAGGACTACATCAGTACAAAAACAGAGGTGGGAACAAATAACTATCTTCTAGGTTAGCATCCTACTATTGTTTTCACCTTTTCTATGCACAGATGTTCCTGCAAAATCCCAGTTAAAAGACAGAAAAGATTAGCAATACCTGCTTCCAGGGCCTTGGTTAACTCCAGGCAGTACCTCTAGTTACCTGGTTTGAGCCGTGGAGTATGTCAAGAATGTACGTATCCTTATGCACTAGGAAGTTGTATGCTCCATAAACTCTGAAGCCTTGATTGGCTCAGCTAGAAATATTTCTAAATGAGTGTTGCAAACCATTGTATGGTTTTAAAATGGCAGTTAGTCTTTTAATACTTTTTGAGCAGGAGCAGTCAGGAGAATAATAGAGTCGAAGAAATTCCAACTCGATGCATTCATGGCATCACAGTTAATAGCAGTGAACCAAATAGTGCAAATTACCCTAATGATCCCTTTGGCTTTAATAGCTGAGCTACCTCTGTATTTTTCAAATAACTGAGGTTGTAAAGTTTTCTACTTCTTAACTAGGTTGTTTTTTGGTGTCAGTTAATGTTATGTTTTATGAAGTCAATGTGGTGGTTTCCTGCCAGTTTTATTTCATGTTTTACAGACAAGTCATCTCTATAGGGTACTGTTAGAAAATATTTTATAACATTTCATGTCTATTTGCTAACCACAAGCAGTCTCTCTGGTAAAACAAAATGCATTCAATTATCTTAATTTTTACTAATTTCACTTTTCTCTGAAAAGTCTCTTCTGATGTGGAGAGCGCAGCTGCATAGGAGGAAGCCAAGAGCAGCCCCAAGAGAAAACAGCGGTGCTGGCGGGAGCCGCCGGAAAACCAGCCTGCGGGGAGGGGGACCCCTGGGCTCTGCTCCCCTCTCCCTGTGCCCGGGGCAGGGACGTGGCTCACCCTCTGCCGGCTTCTGCCCCTGCTGCACCGGAGCTGCGGGGCCCAGGGGAGGGCAAGGCAGCCATCCCACCTGCAGGTGACAAGGGCATGGATGGAGGTACGCCACCGATGGGCAAAAGCACCAGCCCTCATCGGTGCATTTGACACGGGCTCACATTACTGCTCCCCAGCAGCCTGCCCGCAAGGGCTGTGCTCGTGTTCCAGAGTAGCGAATACCGAGGAGTGAGTTACACAAGGTGGTGCCAACAAAAACCGTGCTGCTGCTCCGCTTTTTCTTTTTTAATGATGTGGACTGGCACAGCCGTGCTCTTTGGGACCAGCCCAGGAGGCTTTAATGCTTCCCTTTCTTGAGCAAAAGGCTAGAGTGGACGGATTGACCTGGGAAAGCTGGTTACCTTGACCTTGGGGTATATATTGCTTGTAGTTTTAGGACGCTGGTTAACATAAAACTGGGATTATGACAGGAGGTGTCTTCAGTTTGGAGCTTTGTTTGGGATACAATGAGTCTTTACCAACTTCTGCACTCTCCTTTAATAGAAGCCAGCTGCTCTAAATACTGTCTTTTTGAAGGTTCAAGATTCCCAATATGGTTCTTTGCAATATGTTTTCCATATGATTTTGTTTTAAACATTGAGTATGGCCTTATGGCCAAAAGACTTTCTCATCCCTGCAAGCATGTGGATGTAAAATAACCCCCGCAAGGTTCAAGCTCTGAATGGTGTGCAAGGTTGAATCATTTTGTTGGAAGCAGGGACAGACAAATGGAAAGAACAACTTCAAGCACATTCTGTCACTGCAAGGTGCGAAGTATGTGTTGGGTATAATTCCTATTTATACTTGTGTTCCAAAACAGTCCAAAATCCAAGTTTAAGTTTGCTCTTCTTAGTGCAGTGGAACAAAGTGCTCATCCCATACTGGGCCTGGATGCCTCGAAGGCATCCTGTTACTCCAAACAGCATTTCCAGGGAAAAGGTGGCTCTCCACCTCCTCCAAGGCTCAGATCTGAGGCATGAGTGCTGAGTGTCGATGCTGTGGTATTCCACCCCACAACGACCGGAGGGGAGCTTGCTGTCACCCTGGTGGCATGAAGAACGACATACTAGACCCTAACATTACATCACCTCTATGTACTGTCTCAAAAAGTTATTCCTGTCTACAGCAGCAGCAGTTTCATGGTGCTCCCCAAGGAGCTGCAAGAAAGCCCTGTTCTGCATGCAAAATACCGGGGATTAATTAACATTGTGTATTTTAGCTGATGTGGCTAGATAGGGCAGTGTAGGGGGAGGCTACTGGGGGTTAAGAATGGCTTATTCTGATTTCTTTTAATCTGTTGAAAATAAAAAACATGGTTTAAGCAAAGCCAAAGTACAGTATTACAGTACTGGGTGCCTGTGTATAAGCTCTTATTGGTTCAGTCAGACTCATTAAAACACGTAATAGCTACACCAGTGCAAACTACTATTTAGGTAAGACCTGAAATGCTCTTTCATGGAAGGAAGATCTTAGAAGAGGTGTGGGAATGATCTACCAATAATTCACCAAACGCTGTAAAATGCATCTACAGGAACATAAGAGCAACCAAATGGGTCAGGACAGAGGTTCACCCAGCCCAGCAAGCTATGCCCTACCATTGCTCACACTGGAAGCCAGGCAATGGCATAAGACTGGGGAAAACACAAAGGAATGCTTCCCCATCCTCCAGCAACTTGTGTCTGAGCCAGAAGGGAGCACCTTTGTATGTAATAGCTCTTGATGTATTTCTGGTTCGTGAACCTGTAAAGTTCTTTGAACTTTGTCCTTTGAAGCCAAGTAGACTTTTATACCTGCAGCATCCTGTGCCAAGCATACTTGGGGTGGAAAGGTATCATGAACAGGATTAAAGGTTTTATCTGCTTTTTCACCGTTTTCAGCAGTGAGATCCAGAGAGCTACTCAGTCTTCTTGCAGAGATTTTTTATAACCAGATATTCCAAATGACCTGAGATGAAATATTTAGTAATAGTAATAGTATATGCCAGGCTTTTGACACATGGTGTCTGCAGCTATGTCTGCCTTCTGAGGTCCAGGTATACCGAAAGAGCCATAATTCCCATTGTAGTGATTCACACTGCATTTCTGTGCAGTGATTTTCCCATCTGGCATCCTTTATTCATAGCAGCAGCTCTTCTTCTCTTCCAAGATCCTGTTTCTTTTTACTTTGTTCTTTTTCCTTTGAGGTTTCTCACCAGTTCAGGGAAGATAAGTGAATACGGAGATGGTGTTACATGGGGTGAGAGGGAATGCACACCTTCAGAGCAAGCATCCGTTGTCATCAGCTTTTCTGATTTCATTGGAGCTCTTGTACTTTCCCTTAGCTGCCTCATGCAGCCAGTGCCCTGAGTAACAACGGAACCTAAGGTTTGTCATCGCCAGTGCCGATGCTGGGCTGCACTCTCTCACACTTTTTATTCAGGATGCAAAATTTTCAGGCACTGGAGGGAAAAAACTTTTTGTTATTTCCTAAAGAAACTTTAATGTGCTGCAGCCACCGTCTGCCGACAGCTCATAAATTAAAAACAATTAAATGCACAAGACACAGCGAGTCACTGCTTCCTATTGGCCTGCCTCCTGGCAGAAAAACCCCAACAAAAACCCAAACCCCAACTCCCCAAAAGTGAAAGAAGAAAAAAAGCATCAGGGAAACAAACTGAAACAGAGGAAGACCAGTCTTGTGACCCATCAGCTCTTTTGTTTGCAGTATAAATCACCCTGTTATAATCATAAATTGGAGGACATAATTGGACTCCACATATAAATCTATTGCCAGAGATTACAGGCAAAACGCCTCGAGCGATGGAGCCTGCAATCCAGCGCTGGTGCGGTTTGGGGGGAGGCCTCGGGGAGGGGGAAGGGAGCCTCTGCAGCCGCCAGAGTATTTTCCATGAGCAGTTCTGTAGCTGGAAACAGATGCTCCGTTGCTGCCAGCCAGCCAGCAAAGTAATGTAAAAAACATTACGAAGATACCCTTCAAAGCGTTCTTCACTTTGCTCATTGTTCAGCGGTGGTTGGTCCTCCTCCTTGCTCCCTGCCAAAAGCACCATGTGGGTATCGTAAGGGTCTCTCTGCCCCGTCCCTCTGAGAAGGGGGAAATGGCCCCCTCAGGCCAGGGCGGCTCTCTCCCTTGCAGCTGAAGAAGGGTACCATTGCTGTTTCTTAGGCTCAGGTCCTGACTGAACATCAGAACTACAGAAGGGCTTTTAGATCTCCCTGGCAATATTTCCTGGGCAAACGTGAACGCTCTGCCTGCAGGAATGAAAGGTGAAGCTCATTTCCCACCCAGCTGCCCACCTGGGCACCACCTTGCCCTCTGCTGCCCTGTGCCACACTTGCCCCATGCCGTTCCCCACTTTGTTCAGTTCATGTAGTTAGCCGTGTTATAAAGAATATAGCTATGAGCAGTGATCCAACCTGGGAGTGTAAAAGTCCTGTCACCATTGTGATTCATAACCTTTCCCCACAAGGAAAAGCCTGTCTGTGCAGGGTAGCGTGGCCTAACATTGCACCAGCCATTTTAAATTAAGATCCGACAGCTGGGTGCCGGGAGAAACTTGCTCAGCGGCACAGTTGTCCTTCAAACTCAAGATGTCCCACCAAGGCCCTGCTACTCCTGCTAAGGCTGGGGTGTCGGAGCTCAGCATTTACATCCTCAGTTTCAGGTTTGTGAAAAATAGCTGGATTATTAAGGCTGAATTCTGCACTGGTGCTTGATGCTTCTTCCCCTGTGTGTGTTCCTGCACATTCATAGAATCATAGAATCAGAACGGTTTAGGTTGGAAGGGACCTTAAAGATCATCTAGTTCCAACCCCCCTGCCATGGGCAAGGACATCTCCCACTAGACCTGGTTGCTCAAAGCCCCATCCAGGCCTTGAACACTGCCAGGGACGGGGCATCCACAACTTTCCTAGGCAACCTGTTCCAGTGTCTCACCGCCCTCATAGTGAAAAATTTCTTCCTGAGATCTAACCTAAATCTACCCTCTTCTAGTTTGAAGCCATTCTGCCCTTAACTGTATTGATTCCCCAGGGGAGCATGTGCTGGACACATGGTGACAGAAAACAACTTTAGATGGAGAGAGGCTGTTTGCCGCTGGCTACAATGCAGGTACACCTAAATGTAACTTGTAAGGCTGCATGTGCCCTTAGGAGCATGTTCCTGCCTCTGCCCTTCTACAACTGAAGTAGCCAAGGTGAGGGAATGCTGCTGTGGAGATGCTAAGGGAGAGGTAAGACCACACAATGATGGGCTGAGAGAAGGACTGTTGTGTGAAATGATAGATCAGAACAGCTTCTGTCTAGGTTGGAGGAAAAGATGATGCATTAATTAAAATGTGAGACAGTGAGAAACTGCTTTTACACGTAGTTGTCCAGATGTACAGGTTAGCACGCTGCAGGTGCAAGACGCAGACGGCCCAGGTATGGGGACCTGGAGAAGAACCTGTGTCCAAAGTGAGTCCCAGGTTGTAGACAAGGTGGTGGGACTTTATCACAACGACCAAGAAAGATGGTGTCCCATAACCCTGCCTCAGCTGTGCCACAGCCTTGTTCCTTCTTGCCTTTGCCCCTTCAACCCCTCTCAAGGCTTCCTCCCCAGCAGGGTGCTGCTGGGCCCCGCACCCCAATGAAGGGTGTCGGGTGAGATGGGCTCCTGCCACTCTGAAGAGCCCCTCCAGACAGCGAAGTGCAGCAGGGTGGGAGGCAGCTGTGGCTGCTGTGCCGGGTGAGGCTTTGGGCAATCCTTACAGTGAAGAAGCCTCTCTCTGCCGCACTTGGCCCTTCCATTACACCATGGCTCAGCAGGCCTTGAAAGAAAAAGTTCATGTTCCTGAGGAAAGCTGGTTGATTTAGTGCAACTGAATGGATTTTTTTTTTGCTTTTTCCTACAAATTTTTGACTTAAAAAGATCTTTCTCTTACTCCTAGCCTTGCATCCTTTCTGCAGGAGATATTTCATAGTGTTTCAAATGCTCTACCCGAAAACCAGCATGGCTGCTTTTCTAGCCCAAAGAGAGGTTGGTTAGTTTTCCAGTTCTGGTGTCCAGATAGCTGCCTGCTACCTGCATTCTGGTGACATTTTTCTTTTTCCATATTTTTTCTTTAAATGCAGTATTTTGAGCATCTAGGGTTTACACAACGCAGAAATCCAGCATTCCCCACATTGCCCACCAGCATGGGTTGTGGGGCAGATTTTTGGATACCTGGGGAAGCATTCCTCATGTAGATAGGCTTTTGGGCTTAAAACTGTGAAATGACTCTATTCTTCCTCTTCCTCCCATGGCATTTCGTCTGGTAACACATTTTGGGAACTTCCGTGTCTAGCTACCTCTTACATAGAAAAACATACTTGTTTTCCAGCTTGTCTGCTGTTTTTTTATTTTGAATCTGTCTTAGAAAGTGAGAGCAAGTGCTAGGTTTTCTTAACCATCACTTCTTTCAAGGTCACTTCTACTCTACCCATGGTATACTACTGTATTTGTCTTTCAAATAACTCTTTATTAAATCTGTGTAGCGCACAATAATTTTCTTTTACAGAACCTGCATTTCCCTCTATTAACACAGTATTTCCAGCCAACATCAAACTTCCCCCCATCTTTAACAAGCCTTCTGGGGGTATAAAAGTTTTTGGCAGCGATAGAAACAGTTCTAATTCTATCTACGCAACTCTTGTTTCCATTTTGCTTATTGGTTTTGAGTCTTTACCATGCTAAACACTCATTTTAGCCAGACTGCTCGTTCTTGTTTTTCTTCTGTCTTACTAGCATATGGCACTCTACTTGACAGGGTGGTGTGATCCTGACCAGAAGACCATTGTAGAGCTATTTCCTTGTAAGAAAATCCTTATAATAGCTCAAATTACTGAAAGGGGAGAGTGTCTGCTGTAAGTGGGGTCTGCATACGGGGCGCTGTGCATGGGTTGGAGTCCTGTTCAATGATACACTGCTCAGGGCTCAGAGCATCTAAAAGGGACATAAGGCTGTCTATACTATTCTCCTCTTATAATAGCGTTAGCTCTCATAAATAGCGTTTTAAATGATACTTTGCAGAGTGTGAGTGCCGTTCTTACTGAGATCATAATGGACCAGCACCTCCTGGTGCAAAACACATGGCTACCGTTTGGGTGGTGTGTTGGATCTGTGTGACACCAAAGTTACTTACAGCTTTGGTGGAAGATCCACGTTCAGATCACGAGCACAGGGATTTCCCTGCTCAGGGAGGGGTAAGTACCATCATCAGGGATGCAAAGGGAGAACGTGTTGGATATTGGACCCATCTAAGAATTGGAAAGAGCACTTAGCCCTTTGAAAATGCCTTGTGTATAACTATTTCCCTGTTTTGTCAGGAGAAAGCAACCCTCCCGGGCTTCTGGAGGATGCAAAACCAGAATGAGAAAGGAAGGGAAGGGGAAGGGGAAGGGGAAGGGAAGGGGAAGAGGAGGGAAG
>VFFE01005645.1:184648-195470 GCA_008921705.1 Burhinus oedicnemus
TTTTAGAAATGGTTGTAGCTCTCTGTAATGTCCATGGGACCCACCTGCTGACATTCTCTGGTAACATTTCTGATAGATGATTTTGTACAAGCAGTTAATTGCTCTCTCTGGATGAGTTCTGGTTTACTGATGACAAGTTCAGAGCAGAAAACAGATATCAGTGCCCACAGAAGACAAACAAAAGAAGCCAAAGTATACGCAATTTACAATAAGATGATATATTTAGCTCTGTTTAACATATGTTAGCGATGAGGGCAGTGGATGTTAGACTTAATTGGATCCAGAAAAATTATGAATATTAGTCCCTCTGGAATTATTCCTGGTGAATCTCCGGGAAGATTCACAAGTATTTTAATAAATTAAACACAAATGGAAAAGAAGGGAAGAAAAAGAGATCAACCGATTTCTTCTTTTCATCTTAAAGATTCCAGTTTCAGATCCTCACAGTCCCACAGGTAATGCTCTAGCGTGCTGCATTCAAATGAACAAAAACAACGTCCATAGTCAGAAGTAACTTTCTCTGGGTCTCTAAGATGCTGAAGTTTATCTCTAACGCAACGCAGTGCTTTCCTTAACCAGGGCCAACTGGCTTGCTGGGCTAGGGCTCCCAGGTGCAGAACGACACCCCTTCTGCCACAAATCGTCCCCAGGCTCTGCTGAATGATGCCAAAGGGGCTGTGTGCCCACAGCTGCTAGAGCAGACCCCTGTCCAGAGCAACATGGGGCTCTCTTTGGTGCTTCTCTCGGAAGACGAACTCTGGCGACTTTCTCACAGGTTTCTCTGCAGGGACGGGAAGCCTGTGTGTGGAGCGGGCGGACCACAGCCCTGATGCTGGGGGAGCAGGCTGAACTGCGGAGGAAGGAAAGCTGGGCAGTGGGCTGGAGGTGGGCACAGGCCTGGGAGAGATGTTCTGGCATGTTCTGGAGATGTTCTGGAGAGATGTCCAGCTCCCTGGGCTGTGGGCAGCGGGACATGCAACCCCTTTGCGACCCCACCCTGCACCGGGTCAGCTGCTTGTCCCAGAGGAGTCTGGGGACTCTGCCTCAGCCTCACGGCACCCCCGGCCAGGAATTTCTCCTGATTTGCAACCTAATGGTATTACAGTCTGGTTTGTGCTCTTTTGTGCCGGTGTCAATGAGATCCTTCCGTTCGGGCAGTTCCTTCTCCTCCCTGCTATTCTCCCGGGATATGTTCATAGAGAACTGCTTTATTCTTTCTGTGCTTTACATTTCCAAACAAACTAAGCCAGTCGCCCTTAGTATATAAACTTGTTTGAGGAAATCAAAGCCTGTTTTTCTGATCTTCCTGTATTTGCATGCAAAACAGATCATTTAGCACTTTCAAAAGTGAGTGTTTTGACAGACCAAGGGAAAGTTTATTCCTGGTTCCCTGCTTCAGGTGGTAGCAAGACAGATTTCCATGCCTCTCAAACCTTTGGAAAAAGAGTTTGTGTTTCTTTATATTGGGAGTCTGGAGCCAAAATAGTAACAGTTTGCCTAGCAGTTGTGACAGTCCTGGTGGCTTTCTTCGTGAGACATGAGAAAATCCCAGCTCAAAGCTGAGCTGTGGAGGAAGCCTGGGAATAAGTTGTCTTCATTTTAAAGCAGGTATTAAAATTAACTGTTTTTATCAGGAACTGGCCATAATACAATAATGAGGTATTTGTGGATGGGGAAACAGCTTTTGGGCTCCCAATCAATTTTCATTTTTTTTTCTCTTCAGTATAGGGAATTGCTGCTGGTATGAAATACCTGGGAGGCGTACGAAGAGTTGGCCACTCTGTGATGTCCAAAGGATGTGTCAGGCCATCCATTTTGCAATGGATCTGGAGGGAGACAGGTGGGAGGGGAGCGGGTCCTGTGCGTGCCTAGCCTGCGTACCATCTGCATGCCTCTGTGGTGGCATATGCAATGGGCAAGGGGGATGTGGCAGAAGTTCAAGGATGCTGGGTCATCATCTGCAAGACACACTGAAACTGTGAAATGCTAGAGACAAATTTAACATCTCCTGTGCTTACCTTTGATGATTAAAGTACATTCATAGATGAATCCTGCTTTGTCCAGCTATGAGCTGAGGATCCCACAAGCAGAGACTTACAGCAAGGTCAAGCTAGCAAGATAGCTCTCATAACTTTGTTTCCTTCAGGGATCCCCCAGCAGAGATGGGTACAGACCTACCTTCTCCTGGTGGGGATTAGGCTGCAGTTAAACCCTCATTGGTGCTCTGAACTGATGTAAGCTGCCAGAACAAATGATAGTACAGAATAGATCATCACCATATGTGGGTTTGTGCCTGTTGAATTAGCCAAAGTTCTCAATGCAATGGTTACAACAGCTCTGTGCTTCATGCAAAATCAAACTGGTGCTGCTTGCCCACCAGAGCACAGGCAGCACAAAAATCTAGTGCAGGTGAGGTCTGCATAACCCGATGATACATGTTTGTGTAGCAGTCCATTAATAAGTAGGAAGGCATTTAGGTAGATATTTGAGAATAAGCTCTTTGGACCAGGTAAATGCTAAGCACAGATGCAGGAGAGGAGCAGCCTACAGAGTAGGGTCCTGCCAGGGTCCTGTTGGGATCCCAGTTCCATGCTAGAGATTCTCAGGATGTTCAAAGCCATGTTTGGTAATCAGGAGAAGCTGCTTATCCTGGAGGAAAGCAAAGAAGTAAAATCCATTGCAGAGTAACTCTTGAAGCATATATTACATCATACACATGCTGGCTTTAATTGTAACAACTATGTCAAGTCCCGCAGTTTACCTCCACTCACTACTATTTCAGTTCAGCTTACCATTCAAGTGGATCTGAAAACATACACATTTTTGTTGCCCAGCCCCTGTCTTGAAAATCAAATTATTTTTCAAAGAACCTCCTTGGAAGCAAGAAGCCATCTCCACAGACAGGGCTGCTCAGGGTAAGCAGGGCAGCAGCAGTCACTCCTGGCTCTCTTTGGACCTGTTTTTGATGTCATTAACATTTGACAGGGAATATTCCCACCAATCTTTGAGTCCAAAATGCTGCAGAGTAATCACAATAATGTGATTAAAATAGCGAGAAGGGAGAGAGGAGCTAAGAAGCATGAGCAAATAAGACACTACTTGCAGAGTTGTGAAAAACATTGGTAAACTGGTGTGAGGGAGAAATGCATAACAGTATTTAACTGAAGATGAAGACCATAAAGTTAACTGGGGACTATGTGGTGAGGTTTTAAAAAAATTAAGGTCATGATAGCAATAAGAGCTCATAGTGCTGTTATGTTTCTTGTACATGTAGAAAAAAGCAAAGTGATGTTTTGGTTTATGGAATATCTGAACCTTGGGCAGATACAAGGAAAGGGAGAGCTAAGACAGTAAAAAAAATTGTGTCATCAGTGGCAGAGTCACTGCAGAAATAGGGATTTACCTGGAGATGTGTCATGCAGGAGAAAGCAATCTCAAGGCAAGAATCTCATGAGGGTTTTAGAGAGCAGAGGCAAGTTGAGAGTCTGGACTAGAGAAGGCAAAAGGGGAAGAGAACTTCTTGTAGATCCTGCTGTTGCTGAAAATAAACATCTTTGGCTTTGACTGAGCCAAATAAGGCTGAAAAGAGGTAAATTAAATGTGGACAGCACATGGTGAGGTGTCACTCAGAGGGCGCAGCAAAAGAATGTAGCCTGTACCCAGCAGGGAAGGAGTTAAAGAAACAAGGTGACAAAGGGGAAAAACAATCAGGGAAGATTCAAGAGTGGTTGTGTCTGGGTGTTTGGTGCAGATGGGCTTTGGGGCAGCGGAGAAAATTATTTGTTAGGAGGCAAGAACCCAAAGCTCTGCCCAGAGCTGAGCAGGGCTGGTGCGGGGAGAGATGGGGTGGAGGTCTGCTTTCTGACACTGCACAAATGCCAAGAAGCAGAGAGCCTTCAACAGCCAAAAGAAGAGGCATTTTCTAAAGCAGAGACATTTCTCTGCTATAGACTTAACAAACCACTGGATCAAAACATGATACAGAATACTGTCTGGTGTGAAGCAAAGGAATGAATGTCCCCGCTCAAGTGCCTTGCTATGAAATGGGAGGTCACTGAAGGGCCAGTCACAAGTGATGGGATCAAGGAAGAGGTTTTAAGAGCAAGCAGATGGTGACATATTTTAGAAAGGTTATAAAAGGGGGAATCCTCAGGGCAGATGTTTTCTCAAAGACACCGGAACAAAGCACTGACAATGACAAGAAAATATGCAGAAAATGTGCGGCTGTTAGAAGATGGCAGCAGCCAGATGGTTCAGATTAACTCAGCAATGACTGCAAAGACAAAGTGCAGCAGCAGGTGGGTCAGGCCTCAGCAGAGCTGCAGCTGTGCAACAAGCTGTGTGTCCTTCATCCTCTTCACAACGGTGGAAACATCTGGCAATGGGACTTCAGACCTCACACTCTTCACCTTATGTGTTAAACTCCACACAAAGCCCTGCTTTAAACCCTTAGGATAAACTCAAGCCTGGCTGTGAGAGAAACTGGTTCTGGTTGCGTGAGAAGGTGGTGAGAAACTTGCAGTTTCACCCGGTTCACAAAAGCAGATACACCTTGGCAGGTTCGACATGTGCCACCCAGTAGGAGGAACAGGAAGACACCAGCTTGCCAGAGGCCAGGCAAGGGATCGTACGTAATGAAGTGTTTCAGTGGAGCATCTAAGACCTGGGCAGATATTTGAGCGCATACAGTCACCGGGAGAGCGGATGTAAGATCTGTGAAAGAAGTAAAGAGAGAAGGTGTAGACTCACTGGAGGAGTAGGAAGGAGGATAAGCTTGAGGATAATTTTTTATCTGAAGGTCTGCGAAGACCTGGAAGGACAATAGGCAAGGGAAGAAAATGGTCAGAGAAAGTACACTAGAGATTTTAGAAATAAACAAGAAGTGTGAGCCTGTAGATGCATAGATGCGGCACTCTACAGGCAAAGCTGTGTGACAGGGGCAGCCCCTGGCCCTATTGTAGAAAAGGCAACGGTGCTGGCTACCAAGTGCGTCTGGAGGGATGCAGCCCTTGGGATCACCAGGTTGTCAGCGTAAGCATTCAGGGTTTTGCCAAGCCTGACACAGCCCTGCAGTCTGGGCAACAGAAGCAGGGCAGGTTCCTGAAGAATGCTAGACGCATTTAGCTTGGCTCCTCTCAGGAAGGTCTGTTTTAGAAGTTTTCCTCTTGGTACAATGCAATTTTATCATTCATTTTTACTGTATAGGAATTATTTGCACATTTTGGAGAGAATGCTTGCCAAAAAGAATTATTTTTCTTGCTTCATAACAGAAGAGTCTTAAAAAAGCCTAAGAGGTTTCTTAGCTCTAGTGCTGGAAACGTGGCACTTCTGAACAGATGAGGTCCTCTCCAGAGGCACAGTGGCATGGGGGTGTGAACACTTCAACAGGCAACTGGAGTTCTAGGGCTTTCTCTTTGCAATATAGTGAACAGGACCTGCTTTCCCTAAAACATTCTCTATCAACAGCATATTATTAGTCATTAACATTTGGCCAATAACTTTTTTTATTGGGTTGGCGGAAGCCTGGCTAAAAGCTCAGTCAGGCACTGAGCTTACAAATGTGTTTCTAGGAAAAAATTTTATTACAGAGGTTTAAAAGTTCTTACACTCTAATCCCTATTTTAGGGTAAAAAGTGAACTTTAAATGAAATACATACATTCATGTTGAAAAGTTTTATGTCATTTTCACAACAAATTTGTTTGTAACTTACTGCCAAAGTGTTGGAATGAGACATATTTTTTGACTTATGGCATCTGTTGACTGGTATTTTACAGCTATCCTCAGTGGCTGAAATGGGAGTTCAGAAACATCAGCATGAATAGCAAGAAATCCTGATACGGATACTTCAAAGTCCTGTTATTAGTCTGTTCCACCTGCCTCCTCTTGGAGCCTGTGTGGCTTTTTAAGGTGTTGACTTTTCAACCACTGCCCACCCTGCAATTTAATTGTATTCAACGTGCCTTTATTGTATGTCTGCTGCTCCTGAAGTATGTTCTCTACATCCCTCTCCATTTATTGCAATGCCTACTAAGCCCTTTTGCCAGGCCTTTTCTGGTAAAATCTCACAGTGTGTCCATTGGATCTCAGCAACTTATTTCAACTTATTTTTTCTCCTTAGCTGCTTAGAGATTTGTACTGCAGCAATCCCACGGTGTTTTCATGTCTCAAATCCAGTATCTGCAGATTGTGCATCAGTGATGTTTTCTGAAGGGAATTTTGTTCCTACCTTTTAACAGAGTTGCGGTTGAAGATTTGGACCATAACTGCCAAGCAGGTGAAAAATTTCACTGGCACACTGGGCTGTACAATCTGGAATTGCCTAAGGCAAAATGTGGGTTTCTGGTGCTTCATCATTACCCACAACAAACTCTTCCCTGGCTTATAGAGAAACATGAACTGAGAGAAATTCTACTGGTTGATTAGTTGCAGTGGACAGATAATTTAATAAGAAAAATTGAGGTCGTTGCACTGAAACTACGGCATTTAGGAGCATGGTTAGAAGTCTTTGCCTGTCATTTTAATTCAGAGAGCTGTCTGTCATCTCCTATCCATGTAGCCTGATGGCAGCTTGCAGGAAGAGGTAAAAGCTCTCTTGGTGTGACCCAAAGGAACCGGAAGGGAAGACCTGAACTCTAAGCCACAACTCCCAAGATGTTTTTCCATTTCTACCTCTGGCAGGTTTGTGCTTGCTGAAAGTAAACTCAAGCAGGTTTTGACTGGGTCCAGGCTCTCAGCCACTGCAGAGAGTGCTTTGCTTTTGTCGCTGGGCTCTTTTGAGGACATGTCAGAGTCCTGTCCTCGCCGGGCTCTCGAGCAGCTGTGGGAGGAGGCGGAGGCATGACGCTTCTTACAGATATGTCTGTCTATCCCATTAGGGAAAAATTCACCTCTGGACAAATGTCTTTTCAGGCTGATGCTGTGATAATGATTAAGGAAGTTAATGGAATTGGCATATTTATACTTCATGTGGTACCTCTGAATATTTCACTATTCTTCCACTGAAGGAGGAAAACCCAGCCAGTCATCTCAACCTACAGGCTGGAAAAATAATGTTCAACTTCTTTATAGATAATGTGATCTGAGCCAAGGTCTTAGCGTGCTCGTCTTTAAACAGTATCCCATGAGAGGCAGCAAATGCTTTAATAATAAGAACTGCTCACTGATGGGTTTGCCATGTATAGAGATCTTTTCTGTATACACACACGCATATATAGTTATGTATGTATAGATATATTTATATATATGTATATAATTTCTGTAAAATCAAATGTATCTGCCCATTCTTATAGCTCTATGCCTGACTAGTAAGTCCTAAAGGCAAGTCATCCCATCCTCTTCACTGTCATCTCCCACCCCAAAAACAGGTCTTGGTAAGGACTAGGATAAGGTGGAGAGCCATAAACAAAACTTTTGGCTTCAGGTATCTAGCTTTGTTGCCTGAGCCTGACACTTGCCTCTGCAGCTGTGGGACAAACATTGTCTCCTGCTTCAGCTGTACCTTCCCCAAACGCTGCCTTGTTGCAGGCCCAGGGGAAGAGAAGGAGAGGAGCTTGCTGGAATTGCTGTCTGGGTAAACCAGAGTGACTTTGCAAAGAGGACTCGAGCACTGATGTACCGCAAGCCGAGCGATGCTGGGCTGTGTAGGCAGTCACAGCAGATTGCTGGGGTGGTTACTGCTGGAACAGTCCAGATAATGATCTGTAATGGCATGGCCATGGTTTCTGGCCTAAGATAAAGCCTTCCAGTGGCTCATTTCCACAGCGATCACAAGTTTGTGATGTTCCCCTGGAGGGCTGGACCCTGGCACTCTTTATTTGCTGTGCTTTCCTGCTGGCCATCAGGTCCCAAGGCTGAAGGCTGGGGGTAGGTGCCTGTCTGCCAGGACAGCCTCCCCGGGCAGCGCAGTGCTGCACAGCAAGCGATGGCAGGGGAAATTCCTCACTGACCTCTTCAGGAAACCAGCTCCTCTTCTGGGCTCCTGGGACAGCATTAACCTCCTAATTACAGAGACCACTATAATCAATGAAGATTGCCTCAGCCAACCCACTTACCCCTGTAGCCACAAGTATCCAAGCCACCGGCTGTCTTGCTCTTCCATAGCAATTACTCAGCCTCCACCAAACCCCCAAGCACTCAGACCCTGAGTCAAGCTCTTTGGGGGGATTTCCTCTAGAGAGAGGAGACTGATTACTGCCACGTAATTTGTTATTGCCCTTTATGAGCTGCCTGTGCTTAAGCACAGGCTGCAGGGCTGTGTTGCTCCTGAGTGGCTTTGAGGAGCTTGCATTACCTGCTGGGGCAGTCACAGCAGTGCTTCCAGATGTGCAGCACAAAAGAGGGAGCAGCTGTTTTACCCCTGGGGGGAAGATCCACTCCCTTCTGCCCACACCAGGGCACCTGTACCAGGGCAGAGCCACCCAGAAACTAATGGGAACACAGGCACAGGGTTGCTATGAGGAGACTGCTGGTGGGGTTTCTTCTGCTTGTGGTGGTAGAGGTTATTCTGCTTGCACACCAGGGTGGCTGGACAGCCCACAGGCAGGTCCTGCAGACACGTGCCTTGTCCGCTCCACGCAAGAGATGGAAGCTAGAGAGGCAAAATGAAAGCTGGATGTTTTAGGACATTGTCAGATGTTACATCTAAAGACGTGCCTAGTGCTGCAGGTGAAACTAATCATTCTGTCTTGACATTTTTCAAAGAAATTGAGAAGTGATGCTCACAGCAGCCCTGTGCAACACATTGTGTTCAAGTATCTTGAGGCACCACTAGCTGTCATGGTTTAACCCCAGCCAGCAGCTAAGCACCACACAGCTGCTTGCTTACTCCCCCCTGGTGGGATCGGGGAGAGAATCAGAAGAGTAAAAGTGAAAAAAAACCTCATGGGTTGAGATAACGACAGTTTAATAGGTAAAGCAAAAGCCACGTGCATAAGGAAAGCAAGGAATTAATTCCCTGCTTCCCACTGGCAGGCAGGTGTTCGGCCATGTCCAGGAGAGCAGGGCTCCATCATGTGTAATGGTTACTTGGGAAGACAAACGCCATAACCCTGAACAGCTCCACCTTCCTTCTTCTTCCCCCAGATTTATATACTTAGCATGACATCACGTGGTATGGAATATCTCTTTGGTCAGTTGGGGTCAGCTGTCCCGGCTGTGTGACCTCCCAACTTCTTGTGCACCCGCAGTCTACTCGCTGGTGGGGTGGTGTGAGGAGCAGAAAAGGCCTCAACTCTGTGTAAGCACTGCTCAGCAATAACAAAAACATCTCTGTATTATCAACACTGTTTTCAGCACAAATCCAAAACATAGCCCCATACTAGCTACTATGAAGAAAATTAACTCTCTCCCAGCCAAAACCAGCACACCCTTGTTGCTTTACAGAATATAACATGAGATTTTACCTTGTACCAAAATTTTTCCCAGTAGTGTATTAATCGAATTGCCACATAGAAATCCAAAATCCCCTCCAGAAATTAAACGCAGCCTTCTAGGTTGCTGGGAGGCAAAGCTGGAGGAGACAATAGGACTTGAACCACAGAACAATCATAGAATCATAGAACAGTTTGGGTTGGAAAGGACATTTAAAGGCCATCTAGTCTAACCCCTTACAATAAGCAAGGACATCTTCAACTAGATCAGGTTGTTCAGAGCCCCATCCAACCTGACCTTGAATGTTTCCAGGGATGAGGCATCTACCACCTCTCTGGGCAACCTGTTCCAGGGTTTCAGCACCTTCATTGTGAAAAAATTCTTCCTTATATCTAGTCTAAATCTATCCTCCTTTAGTTTAAAACCATTATGTCTTTTCCTATCACAACAGGCTCTGCTAAAAATGACTGCCAGTGTTCAACAGCTCTAGGTACCACCACTCAAATAAAGCTGGTTAGTTCAGGGAATGCCATTTCCTCATGGTAGTACCCAATGCTCACATTCTCAGTGCATGGTGGCAAAGGCTTCTCTAACAGGGCCTGCAGAGGAGACAAGCCTACGGTGAGAAGAATGAAAAGACAGCATCTACAGACATCAAACAGGCAGCCTGGAGGGATGTCAGCCACTAGAAAAGCTGTTTTCCCAGAGGAAGCAGTCTGGAACAAGCCAAGAAGCAAGAACTGAGTGTGTATGCTGAACTGGTCGTAACCCACTAGTCCCAGCCTCTTTTCAAAACCAAAGAAGACAGGATTCTCCTGTGTCTGGAGACCCACAAACCAAGACGTAGAAACTTTTCCTCAATAATTCTGGTGATTGCAAAGATGACACATTTGCCCAGAAAGTCTTTGTAGTAACCTTAGTGCAAAAGTTGGTAGATCTAAACCAATGCCCTGAACAAGCATCTGAAAACTGCCAGGCAGCAAGCCCAGGCCAGTAGGACAGGATGCTCTTGGGGGCCTTGCACCCACATTCTGCACTTTTCTGTTATAAGCATCTTTCTTTCTGAGGCTCAACAGTATTTTGGGGAATTTACAGAGGCCTCACCACACACCAGCCTCAAACCAGTCCTTGAAGGCCAGTACAGTGTAGACAGGTCATTCATTTTGGCGTCCCTGAAACTCCCAATGCAGCAACCTGTGATCTAGCCAACAGAGAAATGCTTCCACCTAGCCTAGATTTGCCTGAAAACAGTCCAGAAGAGGTAATGTGAATTCCAGTTTTAGTGGCTTAACCTCCGTCTTGGCCTGTCTTTTTTCTTTTAATTTCCTTTGGGTGCTATACTAGTGACTATAGTCCAAATTGTATCATCAAGGGTTTTTTCTTGGTGGCTTTTTTTTTTTCTCCCCCCAGTTGTGGGGTTTTTTTGTTGTTGTTGGTTTTGTGGGTTTTTTT
>VFFE01005645.1:195490-230546 GCA_008921705.1 Burhinus oedicnemus
CCCCCCCCCCCCCCCCATTTGTTTATTTATCTTGTTTAATGAAAACTTGTCCCAGGCAGAAAGGCACAGGAGCTCATGAGGGAACTGGGACACATACGCCTGCTGAGCAGCAAGAAATGGTGCCATGTATTTGCGTGAGGTGTGTTCCCCTCACCACTACACCAAGCAAACATCCTTTAGTTTGAGATTGCTGTCTTTCACCTGTGAGGGGGAAACAACTCTATTGACGGGCTTAAATACCAAGCTCTAAGGTACAGAAGAGATGCAGGGCAGCTACTGAGATGTAAGAAACTCAAAAACTGCTACCAAGATCCTCCTTATTTTAGTTAGTAGGTCAGTTTTGTTTTAATCTCTGGTGCACCTGAAAACAAATTGTCTTGCAAGTCATTGTCTCATCCCAGGTGCCCATAAAGTGGCAGACAGCATGCAAAGGTTCGTCATTGCATTAAAGCTGAGAAACCCATCTTGCCTGAGGCAATAGGCATTAGGAATAATGGCACTTGCCATAGATATGGGGACCAGGACAGACTACCTCCACTCTTGTCACCTCTGCAAAGACAGGAAAAGCCAAGAGGGCTGTGCTCATCTGCTGTCTCTCCTCATGCACTTGAGCTGTTGGTTGTGTGGTGCATGGCTGTGCTTTTTGGTCTTCTTAAGGCTATGTCAAGACTTTTTGTTTAAACAGAAGGGGAAAAATTGGTTGGCTTTGGATTGAATTAGTGTAGAAAGGGAGAGGTTTTGTTTCTCACCCAATGAAGCAGAACCAAACTAATTCCACTTAGTTTGGCAGGAAATATTCCTTCTGACCCTAGATTAAATGTGCCATTTCAGGCACTTAAAAGAAAAGAAAGGAAATTACCAGCTACAAACAAAACACTGAGAGGAAGGCAATGGACCTTACATTTTCCTGGCTTGCAGGATGTGAGAGATCCATGTTTGTAAGCATCTCTGTCCCCGGAGCCATCCACCTGCATCCACTGCAAGAGTGCCCAGGTGAGAAACATTTTGCACCTGGAAGTGCTTTAACACTCTCTTCCAACAGTGCTTACTTTGTATAAATGTCTTTGTTAAACTCCTTCAGCTTCAGTTGCATTCAAAAATATCACAGAAAGAAGAATTTGGCCTCAGATGCCTCAGACTGATGATCTTACAGTATGTTTAAGTATTACTCATAGCTGTAGGTGAGTTGAAAGACTTTTCAAATAAATCATTACTCTGAGTATCAGATTTTTCTGGTATTCAAGAAGAGGGAACAACATCATCATTTTGAAGAAGTTCTAATAACTTTTGAAACCCATTGGGAGGGGAAGTAATAGTAATGGAAAACTAAGAACAAGTGTTGAATTATTCCTCTGAAAGAGTAGCTGTCGTGTAAACATAGACAGAAATGCACACCTGCATCTCTTATGCATGAATATCTTGATGGCAGTGAAGCAGTGTTACAGGAATTGCATTTCCTCTACTATATTTAAATTCTCTGATTGAAGTGAATGAGCCAAAAGATGGGTGCAAGACTGACCACAGCTTGGCTGGGAAGGAAGGAAGGAAGGAAGGAAGGAAGGAAGGAAGGAAGGAAGGAAGGGAGGAAGGGAGGAAGGGAGGAAGGGAGGAAGGGAGGAAGGGAGGAAGGGAGGAAGGAAGGAAAGTTGGTTGGCTAATTTTTCGGAACAGCTATGTAAATACATCCCACGGGGAGTGTTGTATGGCACAATCTCCTGTGTGTGATGTGCAGCTTGTATAAAATACACTTGGTCAAACTCTGCCTCTGTTGCAACTGGTCAGATGTTGCAGTCGGTCAGCTCAGGGACAATTCCGAAGTGCCGGGGTTGGGAACTCTGTGGATTGGGGCTTCTCCTGGGGTTGGTGTCTGAGTCATGGTGCACTTTTTCTGAACGTGGAGCACTAGCCAGAAAAAACAGATGGGAATTTGCTGTCACTATTGCATGAACACCCATTGCCACAGAGACGTCCATCAAAGGCATCCAAAGGGGCATCAACCCTGGACCTGGAAAAGCAAGGAGATTGAGCCTGATGGTGAGGAGGGGACTGAGGAGAAGCTCAGCAGCCTGTTCTGACTCAGCGCAACCATTCTTATGTTTAACTCTGATGTTGTTTCATTCAAAATTACATTTACAGTCTTTAATCACTCAAACCCAGCAACTCTTACAGTAAACTTTTGTCATACATAGATGTTGTTTCCTTATGGTCCAGATGTGCCTGTTCTTTCTTCTCTTTTGCTTTGATCATGGACTTGAAGGGGGGGTGGAGAATCATTTTGTTTGGATAAGGTGTTTGGATAACACCTTACTAAACTGAGCATTGGTCCATCCCTAGAATTTCTAGGCACTTCCTTGATATAAATAAATAATAATAATCTATACTTCTGAAAAAGGCCACAAGCCAGTAAGTTTGATGTTGATGTAAACATCCTAAGTAAGAAACAACAGAGCTCCAGTCCTCCCAGGCTGTGAGAATTAGCCAGATGCACTGTTTAAGAGATATCAACAATAACAGCCTAAAAGCTACAGATTCTGTGGTCCAGATCTTAAATACCGTCTGTTTACTAAGAACATGGCTTTGAATACCCACTGACACTAGGTGAGACAAGGGGTGAGGTACAGGGGAAGAGGGTCTTGTAACAAAACACAGGTAGAGGGCTGAGCAACGTCAGCACCTGCCTCTGCACTGACTCACCCAACATGGGCTCCTGCATCCAAGACATGCTCACGTACATCCCTTACATTGGCACTGCGTTTACTCCTGCATAACCTGGTGATGGCTGTAGGACACAAGGACAGGTGTCTCCTACTCCACATCCACTCAAGACAGCGCCTTTGTATTATGCTCCCTGAGCTCTGAACAGATTCATCGCCTGTCCATGGTGGCACAGTGTTGTAGCTCTGCCTCCACAAAACAGCCGCCTTTAAAAATACTTTATGCATGCTGGCAGCCATGATCACAGATTCCGGATTTTTCTTAGAACTGGATACTCCGGGATGCAGGTGACTGAATCAGTGAGTTGAATTGTCTAATGCAAGCCATGAGCCATGTACAGCAAATTCCACCTGTCAGCAGAAAGGCCAAGGGGTCTCTGAGGAGGAGTTGACCAGGGACCAGTTGAGGACTGTGTGCTGGCAGAAGACATCAGGCATGGGGATGCTGGCAGATTGCAGAATGCCCAGATTTGGTCCTTGGTGTTTTCCCTGTAGCAGGGAGATGGAGTTTGCCTTGTCATGCAACACAGGTAGGTCCTGTTCCATCCTTGCTGCAGGGGAAGAAAGGTTGATACATATATCCCATTGAAGATTCAGTTGTCCATGTTGTGTTACTTTTTAAAGAGAAGCCTAATTTTAGTGTTCAGGAGGCAGAACCGCCATGAGATTATATGGGCAACTGGAGCATGATCTTTCCTTCATTGTATTGAAAAATGTTATGCACAGCTCCTCAGAAAAAAAGACCCTAAATGCCTTTCCTGCAAAGTCTAGAAAAACACTATAGATTTTCATGCTGATTTTAAACACAACAGGAATCAAAGGTATCTGTCCTGGAGGGAAGACCACTAAGCAGCAATGAAGTGAGGAAGACAATATGATTTTGCTAATACCCTTCACATACTGATGTTGGTCTATACCAATGTACAGATCTCTTGGCTCAAAGGCAAGACTGCTCACGTGTATGAGAGTCCAGGTCAGGGTGGATGTGAATAACCCAGCAAAAGCCAAATGATACAACCAGTCTTTCCAATGTTTGTCTTACCTGGGCTCCTGTCACTGTGCCAATTTTGCGGGAGATGGAAAGCATATTATGCACTGTGCCTGGCAAGGGTGATAGGCAAGGATGAGGCTACTAAATGAGTCAGAAAATGCTTACAAGAGTTAGGTCTGGCAGCCAGTGCTGCTGCAAAGTCACATTTCTTTTATGCAACTGCCATTTATGTTGTTGGTAACTGTGCAAACCATAACTTTGGCAGCCCCTTAGAAGTAATAGTTTCATAAATATGAGCAGTTCTTCAACAACTTCTTAAAGACATAAGTGCACCTTCAGGCTCAGGTACTTTGTATGGTACCTTTCGCCATGGCTGAGTTTGCCTGTATTATGAATAAGGACAATAAAACTGAATTTCTTCTTTAGTTGGAGAGTGCAGGTGTGGAAGTGGTGGGGTGAGTCCAGTCCCACAGGACCAGCAGCAGGGATCAGGCTTCAGTCTGGAAAGGACCGCAGTTCCTCCTGGCCCACACTCGACATACATCAACCCCACATCAGCCCCACACCCACAACTGCTTCCTGGACTTCCTGGTAGCTTTTAGCAAACTCTCAGTAAAGGTGCAGAAGTCACAATTACAAGGTACCCCAGGAATGGAGGTGGGGTTGGGGGCACTGACAGTGGGGCTTTTCCAGCTACAAGTCCCACACTGTGCTACGTGGTTTTTCTTTCAGACATTCTTGTTGCTGGCTTAGAAATGGCTGTGTCTCAAAAGGTGTTTAAGATATGGTTTCTTCTCATGTTAATATGAACAAATGTTTCCTTCAAACCATCCTTATGCACGTCACAGGCTGAGTTCTGCCAGGGCCAAAACTGTGAGCTACTAGTAACTCCCATCCTATTAAGTTAAATGGCAGTTGCATTTTCTGATTTTGTCTAAGTATGGGTGCACACTCAACATCACACAACAAAAAGCTACGCTTCCTTCCCCAGGAATTCATTATCTCTTCAGCTCACACAAAGCCTATAAAATTTCTTGGGATTTCATTCTTGGCTGAGCAATCTGGCCATAATTTAACATATAGTGGTCTCAGGATCCTAGGACATACTTATATGGAATGGTGCTTTATGCATTAACTGTTGAGCTTATCTTTACAATGAACCCTCCAAGACTGTTATATTGACAGTTCTCTGCCAAATCAGAGAAGTGGCAATTATATGAAGCCCACACTGTCAGTAGTGGAAGAGTGTAACGGTGTACACTGGGTGTACACAGCATCTGAGTGAAGATGTGATCTTGAGCACCTACAAGGCTGGAGAAAAATTTAGCGGTTCACTTCATTTACTACTTTTATGAGCTCCACCATGCACAGAAATCTAGCTGTAGTTACTGACTACAGAGTTGTCTCTCACATCCCACTGGTGTCCTTTCAAAGTCCTTTTACCACCATTTCTTTCCAATGCAGGATTATGAGGTACTTGATTCCTCTGTGCTTTTTCATGTCAAAAATGCTGTAGCCTTCAGAAGGCACAGGACCTGGCTAGTCCTTCCTGATGGAAACACAGCTGTGCTTCTGACTGTACCCCAGGCTCCCTTTCCACTGCATTATCCTCTGGGGAGACAAAGATGCCGTTGTCAGAGAGGCAGTTTTCTGTGACAAGGATATTGGGCAGGAGGTTAAGTGGTCACTTTTGCTGGTTTCCTTTGGACCCTCTGGAGGCAGTCGCTCTGCGCTTGGCAGAGGGCTGCAGACAGTAGAGATGGAGTTAAGCATGGCTCTCTGATAGCAATTTCAAGTCTGAAAATGTCCCTTGTTTTTTTCTGCACAAGGGTATTTAGGGAATGACAGAGAATGTAGGTCCAGGCTGTGCCTCAGATAAATGCCTGCCTCTCCCTGGGACAGTGCTTTTGGCGGGGCAGATGCTTTATGTTAGGACTGCTGCTAGGGGTTGTCATGTCTGCTTTGGAGGGTTTGAGGTCTCTCAGCTCACCAACATTTTTGCACTCACATTACAAGTTATGTTTCTTTTAACTCTCCCATCAAACTGAGGTAATATATTGCAATGGAGAAGAATGTGTTCTTGAGTGATATTTTTTAATGTGATGATCAACTGCTCTTCAGCCTTGGCCAAACTTGGATTTTTGCTATGTCCTATGAGTTTTAAATTCTTAGATAAAAAGTTACTTAGTTGTGGACATATCTTATCCTTTTCCTCCTGCATGTCTCCTGAATCATTTTATTCTAACCTGCTCTGCAGTGCTGCAATCACATGAAACCAGCCCTAAAATTCAAGGTGGCACATCCATCCCCATCATGCTTATTTGGATACAATGGGTACTTGCTTGTCTGATGGTTTCAGCAGAGCTAAAGGTTCAAGCCTTTACCGACTCTATTTATACAAAGGAAAGGGGATGTTCCATGGCACTGATTTCTCAAAACTTGCAAGTGCTGTCCCTTCAGGGCAAAGTTATTTCTCTTACAGCATATGTAACGGAGCTGCACTGAAGGTACATCCTAATCCCCGTGTTAAGTCATACAAGATTTATAGATTTGGATAAACAATGTTTGATATCCTTTGCGGCAGACCCACAGGCTATTTCATAAGAAATAACAAGTGGGTTCCTATTTCTTCTCTAGCAAAGTTTCATCCACCATATCACAGAGTTGGCTAGGAGTATGGAAAGCAGGAGATTTATGGATGATAAAAAGGATGACCTCATGTATCTGGCCCGCTCTCCATGTTGCTGCTGCCTGCAAAGAAGTGTGTTTTAGGCAGAACTCTCTTCTGCCCATTTTGGTGCCCTTGCCTGCATGCAGGGAGGGGCTGGACCATGACCAAGTCCAAGCCCTGGGCCACCTTATTGCCCCTGCACAAGGCTCTTCCCCCCGTGCTGGCAGGGCCAGGCGCAGGAGGGCCTGGGGTGCCCACTCCTCCAGCTGCAAACTGACAGCACACAGTGTTTGGGAAGAGCATCAGGTGTTAAGGGTTAGCTGAGATAGCTCTCGGGTAGCACTTGACAAGTTCAGGTAAACCTTCCTACAGCTGGGCTTTGCCTCCCGGCTTTGCTGATGTTGTCAGCGACATAAGGTTATTTGTGGACATGGTGGGCAGCACTAGTCTGGCAAGAGGATCTTTCCAGGATCGTGTTTTTGCCTTTGTCCAGCCGAGGGGCCCAAGGTGACCAAGGGGTGGAGAGGGAGGCCCTTCTGTTTCTCTTGGACGATGCAGAAATGCTCACACCAAGCTTTGCATGCAGAATTGCCACAGCAAGGCAAGCAAGGCCCCCGTCCCCAAGGGGATCATCAGCTTAGTGGCACACATTGCACAGGAAACAAGACACTGACTTGCACTGTCATTTCACATTTAGCAGTGTCTTGCTGCTAAATCTCACCAACACTTCAGTAACCACTAATATGTGGGTAGTAGGCTTTTACAAATGACCATAGAGATTTAGGAGCACAAGTCAAACAAAAAGTCACTTCAGAATCCCAGTGCTCAACCCCAATGCTACTGGTATGTAGGAGAGGGGAGGGCAAGATCCGTTTTTGATCTAAATAGCTCCATGCACCAGGCTTACAACATAGAGCATTTGCTCCTTGTGGTCCCGGGAAACTCCTCCTGTGACTGTTGGTATTGTCAAGAAATGTCAAAATTGTCAGTATGGTCAGAAACACCACGTCCGCTTTGCTGACACAGAGGATTTTTCTAGTGTAAGGAGGAATGTCACACCTTGTGAAGCCTTGAAGCCAGGGGTAGCTGGTGGTCACAAGGGGTCAGGATTTTCAGGTTCCAGCAAAAAAATTGGCACTTACCTCCCATGAACCCCCCTTTCTAAATGAACAACCAGTGTGTGTAGACTTCTCTGAGTGTCAGCTTTTGGGAAATTATGATGCTGTTACCTCACCCTTCTATCATCTATTCTAACACTTCTCCTCTTCCAGTGTTTTTCCTACAATGATGCCTGCTTTAAAGTATTTGTGGTAGCAAAATAAATAAATCTCTCATGGGGAACCCATTTAGAAGCTTGGATTTCACATATATCAAATTCAGACAGTGAAACCCGTGGAATGCAGGGTTCCCCAGGAAAAAATGTGGCCTAAGCTATGGAAAATGAGTTTTCTTCCAGCTCTCATAAAGTCTACAGCAACCTCTGGAAATCTGTAGGCTACTCACTGGATGACCAGCTAACTGCAGAAAGTCCCAAGAAGGCTTGCAGTAGAAATTCCAGGCATTTCTGAAAGAACTGAATGAAAAGCATCTGTCTGAGCTAGTGCATAATCTCTTTTGATCTGAGTTCAGATATGAGGTTTTATAGAGGTTTATGTCAATCAGGGTATGAAACTGTCATAAAATGTGACAGTAGATAATACTAAATTTATTACATCAAAGTCAATAGCATATAACAACTTAACTCTGTGGGACTGCATCAAGACCTACCCAAATATTTTTAGCACATATTAAGGAACCAGACTTCAGGGTGGATCCCTTTTTTGCTAGGTATTTATGTCTGCTTTTATATTTTTGAGGCAAAAGTGATGAACTTTGTTGTCTTTCAGAACATTTGTAATACCAATAGGACTAGATGAGAAACCTTCAGCCAGATATCATTGTATCAGTGCAAAACATCAAAAATATCAACACCACTCTGGAAAAGGACATGCAGGCTTTGTCTTGCAATGTTTTTGATCTCTCTGAATCTGAGCTGCTCCACAGACAAAACCGAAGTGCCAGTCTTTCAGCAGGTATAAATCAACACTGCTCTATCAGCTTTGCAGAGACGTTGGTATCTTAATGGAGGGACATCAGGTGGTGAGCTTTACCATGTCTCTAACAGAAGCTGGTCGGTTGTTTCTTCTAGAGATGCCCTGTTTCATATTATTAAAATTACTTGTTGAACCTCAGTCTTCATAGACGTATCTTCCCTTAGTCCCCTTCTCTGTAACTGTGATGGCGCTACCTGTACAGACCTCCTCTGCAGAGGTGGCCTTGCTTCCATTCCCACATCCGTGGCTGGCATCACTCCTTCCTCATCCCAGGAAACAGCCTGAGCATGTCAGAGCTGAAGCTGGTGTGACAAAGGAAGACCAGGATGAAACATCTCTCACCCCACCAGTGTTACAGCTATCTCTGTGGAGGAAGGTTTGCCCAGGCTGGATCCAAGCCTCAGATTTCCTGGGAAATGGAGCATAACGTGTGGAGAACCACCAGTTTCAAATAGCATCACTCACCATGATGTGGAAGCTTGGTCATAGTTAAGTGTGAAGCAAAATAACAACTGAAGGCTGTTTAAAGGTTTTGTGGTTTCATTCCACTTACAAATTTTGTCCACAGAACAGAAGCTACTGTGTTATCTGGTAACCTTCCCATAGGCAAACCCAAAGCAGAATGGTGGAGATGTTCATTGCTAGGTTTGCTGTGTTCATCTGTAGGGCGGATTATGCTTAAACAAGGCTGATACATGTTGCAGAAGTGCCTTGAAAGAGTTTCCACTGCTGCAGCTTTTTTCCATAACGTTAGCCTAGTGAAAGACTTGAAGAGTCAACGCTATCAATTGTTTTTCAGAGTAAACAGCTTACAACATTTCCTACAGGAGGTACAAATTTTTAGCTTTATTTATCTAGTACTTGCAAAGATTTAATTTGTTTTTCTATTGTTTACAAGATTTCTCGTTAAGAAGGAAAAGGTTGTTATACACACATATGCTCATTTGACTGAATGCCAAGGGAAGGCACAAGGAATTTACAAGCAACTATGATACAGTATAATTTCATCAAGCTGCAGTTCTTTCTAACAGATAATAAAGACCTTTGAGCAGGCCAGCAAATGAAATAGGTACTGGATGCAAAGCCTCGTTGTTCAGGAGTTTAGGAAAAGAAGCAACTTGCACTATACAAAGTTAGTTTTCTGAATGGGCCTGAACTTACCATTTAGGAAAGGGCATGCTTTTATCCATTTCTGAAGGTTATATGAATTTCAGGTTTTCAAATAATGCAACATGTGGACTGGCAAATATGCTTTCTGGGAAAATTTCTTTGTGCATGACTCCTCTGGCAGCTGAATTCTTGTCTTTTTACTGCAGGAGCCTCCTTCCTAGGTGACTGTAACAGCAATGCTTTCTGACAGAATATGTGTGAAAAAACTCACACTTGGCCAAGTGTGATAGCAGCACAATTATGGTGGTAGATCCAGAGGTGTGAGTCTGATGTAGGCTTGCAGCAGAAACTGTGCTTTATTAACCTGCCTGCTAATGAATATTTGTTTGAGCAGATGGTAAAGGATGGGGGATGCCGATTGAGATAGGTAGGTACATTGATTGACTGATTGAGTGATTGATTGAATTTTCTGTCTCTCTATATACACAGAAGATACTGTTTGCAGATAGGATCTGTAGATTTATTTTGAAAGGGATGCCCCAGGGTATTGAACTTTTTCCCACTGCATAAAATCCTGTTCTGGCTGGTGCGGGGAATGTGACAGGAAGGGATGTTAAACTCCAGCTTCTTCTGCATGGAGGAGCTCTGCCAGCACAGCCACATTTGGGGATTTTGAGGAAGGAGCACACCATGCAGCAGTAGTTTTAGGCAGGCAGTGCTCCTGCCTGGCAGGGCTCCTGCCCACCTGGCAGCACAGTGCTCCATCCCAGGAGCAGGCTCCAGCTGTTCCAGCAGCACAGCTCCTTTGCTGTGCCTCTGCGGAGGGACCGGCCAGGATCACTCAGCCCCAGTGGCAAAGTCTTTGAGAGCAAGGATTGGCTTCACCACCTCTTGCCTGTCTTTCTGGGCCAATGTCTAATGTAGCGGGTAAGGGTGGGAATTCTCCTCCACCTAGTGCTAGCCTTTTAAAATGTATATACTTCACCTGAGCGATTTACGTCTCAAGCTTTTCTGTTCTTCACGCTTTCCAGTCTCTCCCAAGTGAGCTCCAGCCACCAGAGGTGGTTATATATAAGGCAGTTTCCATACAGACCCCTGTTCATCCCCATTCAGCTGAAACAGGCTGTCCTCCGCTGTCACACCACAGTGCCCATAGCTACACCCGCAGGGATGGTGGGACACGGAGCTGATGGTGAGGTAGCTGGTACTGTGGTGTCCTTACAGGGGGTGACCGCCCACCCCAGGGCAGCCCCGGTCCGTGGTGCTGCCGGGAGCCCATGAGGGGGTGTTCACCCTGGCGAGGGTTCCCCTGGAGGATGTGTCATGGTCTTTGTGATTGACAGCTGATATCCTTGATTGCCTGTGGGGAGGAGGCTGCGTTAGGCGGCTGATGGCCAGGCCTGCATTTTGCCCATTTGCTGTGACAATCCAAAACGGTACCAAGGCTGCTGCACCGGTGTGGCAGCTTCGGCCAGCTTTGAGGCATCAGTCGAGGGTGCAGCATGTTTTCTGTGTTACTCACGGGCGTGCCAGTTTTATTGGTAGTGCTGCTTTTGTATCAACAGCACTTGGCATCCTTACAGTGACAAGAGATCCCATGGGAGGCTTATTCGGAAAGGGCATTTCTTTGTGCTGCTGGAATAACCTGGGACTCCGTGGCTAAAGAAGTCTGATGAGAAGTACAGAGTAAAGGATACATGTAATGATTGCCACATACTTAATTAAAGGGTGTGACACAAAGGGCAGAAACTTGTCATTTGCTGGTCAAGCTTCTCTGACTTTGCCTCTGCAGGTTCTCCTCTGTCCAGTTGCTGTATTTCCTGTCCTGCCCTCCATTACCGGGTGAGAAAACCTAGGCAAACTAGAAACGGTGCATCTCTGAAATGAAGGACCGTACTAAACCGAGAGGGCAGCTCAAATGGGAATGCTGATAGCAGTATCCAGGGAACGTCCGCTCTGCTGGACATTCACCAGCAGATCCCTGCTGGGCGTTGAGGAAAGCTGCGAGGCCACCGGGTGAGAGATGGTGAGTGTAAATGGAGACATACTTAGAGAGTAACCATATCCAGGAGTTGCTTCCATTATCAATGTGTACAGTTCCCATTATTATTGCTGATCCTATAGAAAATCCAGAATTTTTCTTATGCATAGTGTGTATTCTATATTTTTCTTCCTCTGCAACACTGGGGGAATAGATTATTCCTGTTTTGATTTTGGCTTGCTCTGAACAAACAGTATTTTTTTTTGGAAGGAATAGTTTATCTTCTGTTTTCTTTAATTGTTAACATAAGAATTAAGTCTGCAAACAGGCTGGTTTTTGTTAACCCCGGTACTTCCTTCCTTGTCTTTTATGTGTGCTGGTGACTCACCCAGAGCAGAGGCACAATGAAGGTGAGTTGCAGTGTTATTTGTAAAACATCTATTGGGGGATTCCTAAAGACATCCAACCTTTTCCTTCCATTTGCAGATGATCAGATGAAATCCAGAGCACTTCCTTACAAAATAAAATAAAATAAAAATAAATCTCAGATGAATTGTAAATTTCAATTCTTTCCAAAAAAAAGACCTTTGAAGAGATGTGGTATTCAGGGCTGCCTATACTATTTGTGTCAGGCACAGTCAGAGCTTGACCTTTTGCTTCATATTGGCTACACTTACTTTTTCCTGTTGATTACCAGGTATTTCTAGCCATTGATGGATCTTTGTCATACCACCCCTGAGATGCCCCTTTGCATCCTGCCTGACCAGCCCAGCATGTGCAGCTTTCTTTTCCCACCCTCCCTGTTCCTTCCAAACATTCCTTTCAAGCAGTCTTCTGTTCTCTGTTTCAGCCAAAAACAAAGTCACAAGTTTTGGGCTTGGTTTGAAAAGCTCGAACACAGCTGCCTTGGGTGGGGTTGGAAGCCAATGACCTTTACAGTGAAATAAGAGCTGCAGTTCAGAGGTAACTTTTTTTCTACTGCATCTTAATTGTTCAACTCAGGCAGCTCTATGTTTAAGTTCAAACAGCATGGGATCTCCTCTCCTCTCCTCTCCTCTCCTCTCCTCTCCTCTCCTCTCCTCTCCCACCTGGGATGGTCTAGGGGTCGTGCTCTGCTCCGCCAGCACTTCACAATGTCACATCACAGGACTGGAAGTGACGCCTTGGACTATCAAGTTCTATCTACAACTATTGAAAGCAACCAGTATGACAAGCGGATCAGGCTCTGTTTTAAGCCTACCTAGCTGTCCCAAATCTTGTTTCATAGAGGGCTGCAGGACTCCTGACACTTAAGGGCCATTTCTACCAACTTGGGTTTTTGTGCTGCCATTGTCCTTTCATTTAAAAAATTATTTCCCATCCCTGGGGTGTTCCAACTGATATATTTTTAGAGAGCAATTGCACGCATTCAGCGTTTGGCTTTCTGTTCTTCTCATATAGAATAACTTCTCTGGTCACTTGATCCCTCAGTATCCTTGCTTAGCGCTGCTCAAATTTCATGTACTCTTCAGAGCAGAGGTGACCAAAATTGTGCACAGCAGTACAAATTAGGTATCACAAGAATTTTGTGTAATCTCATTGATTCATTACTTCTTGTATTGGAAACATCTGATTCATGTTATGATCACGTCTGCCTTTCTTATAGATGAACCATATTTGTGGCTTGACGCAACCCTTAATAATACACTTAAGTCTTTCTTCTCAGTTGTTTCACACAAACAAATTCCTGGGCTATAGCAGAGATCCTTCTTATTAGACATTAAGTATATGACCTTGTACTTTTAATTCCATTTCTACTGCTCCAGACTTCAAGGTCATCCAGTTTTTCCCAAATGACATTGCAGTCCTTCTCTCTTGGCAGTTCCTTTCTGTGTTGCATTAACAGCAAATTTCATTAACACATGACGAGCTGTAGCAAGTCATTCAGGTCATTCCTGAGAGTGTTGCCATAAGATCCAATACTTTCCACTGGATGAATTCCACTAATAACCTCCCTTCAGCACAGTCATGCCCTTTCTGTGCAGCCTGTTCTCTGCTTTTACTCTGCCACGACTTGCAGTAATCTCCCCAGTAGGAAATGTTCTACTCAAGGCCAAAAGGAATAGGTCTACTGCATTTTCTTCTTCCAGAAATCAGTGATCTTGTACCCCAATAATCATGTTAACCCTACTAAATGCACTTTAGGTTTTATTGCCTTTTCCACTGTCACAGTGCCTTTAGTTGCTTTGATTTCACCATTTTCCAGTTCCAGGTGCTAGTTTCTCCACAGTTCCTGCAGAAGAAATGCATGTTCCATCTACATTTCATACATTACATTCTTTCAAATTTACTTACACCCTGGTTTTGGGCAACTACTATTTCCAGCTACTGGTTTTAGCCATCACAATCTTACTCCCATCTTCAAGATTACCATCTTTATCTAAAGCTCAGAAACTTGGGCCTTGTCTAAATCATTCTTCATTTCAACTTTCTCAGTTCTGCCCATCAGCCTTGCTTTTCAGTCTTTGTACTCTTTCTATGTATGATAGAAAAAAATTTTTCATTTCTTTCCACCTCTTTGCCTTTTTAATTTCTACACCTGTACTTCCTAAACTTTTAATCAGAGGCTTCTTTATTGACTAATTCTTTCGCCTTCCTTACAGACTCTGTGCTTGCTCCTAATACTCCTTTTTGTGGTAATACTACTTTTTGTTCTAGCATTTTCTTCAGTTAGATAGATATGCAGTCCTTCTGTGTAAGATTTTTTAATTATTTGAAACACAGGCTGCAGACAGTTTTTGTACCTGTGACAAAAGCTCTTTAAACCTATGCCTAGAGTAATTTTCTTTTGACTTCATTTTGTGAAATCAAATTTTCACCCCTTTTTTGCTTTGAGACTTTAACTCCTGTTCACACCAATTTTGACTGTTTTTTTAGAGTAACACTGACATGCAAATGCAATAAGCATCAGTTAAGGGTGGCTTAATTGAACTGATCAACTGACAACTTATAAATAAAGTAAGGAGATAAATCTGATTTTATAGAAGGTAATGAGGGTTGCTGTACAGCATGCAGGTTTCAGCACGCAGTCCTTTGCTAGAGAGAGACATAACAGTGCACGTATTTTGGCAAACACTGCTATTGTTGCTTATTAAGTGATCTAATCCTAAAGTCAAACTTTCTTTGCAAAGCATTGCATGTGTCTCTTCAGTTTTTGCACTGCTTCTTGGCGCTATTTTCTCTCCTCCTAGGGAAAGCATATTAAAAATAAGTCATTCTGGACTTCACAGCCTTGCTAGGTCTGGTGACCACCTTCGGTGGCCAGTGTGAGTGGAGGCAGAGCCCTCTGGCATGTCGCCGAGATGGTATCAGAGCTGGCAGCCTCAGCATCCCAAGGAGAGTTGCCCAGAGCTGGGCAGGCACGCGGAGGCTGAGCGGACCTGAGCAGAGTGCGAGGTGATGGTTCACACGGGCAGGGGGATCATGCGGCTCCATGAGGAAAGTGCTCCTCAGCAGCGGTGGGGACACTCAGATCAGACCTCCATCAGCAAATGGCTTTGCTGGCATCAGCACTTTGGAGGGGTCAGGTGCCTCACTGCAACACAGGACACTGGGATGGAGAGGGATCTCCTTCTCCTCTCTGGGACACTGCAGCAGCTTTGCTGATGGTTTTCACTGTTGGCTGGCCTTAGCGATACCCAGGCGTGCCCATGCAGGGACGGGGCACTCCTTCCTGCCACCCCAGCAGTGGGACAAGGTGCAGCATCCCAGTGGGCTGTCCCACTGTAGCACCCACGTCCCACAGGGCTCTGCTCTTGCTTATTCAGCCCCCTGTGCTGGGTAGCAGAGGAGGGAGCTGGGGTCACATAGCTTCCACCATCCTGCCTTGATATGGTGGATAGTGGAGACTCCTGCAAGCCCTCGGCCATGGCAGCTTGAGCCATCGCCTTTGTCCTTATCTCACATCACTGTGTTTTAGCCCCTAATTTATTCTGTGCATGGTGAGGAGAAGGAAGAATAAATGTCTGGCAGGCAACTTTGTTATGTATTACACCTCAAGGATGGGATTTCTGTAAGGAAAGAGCCCCACAATGGACTTGATTTCTGCATACTTGCTCAGATAATGTATGCACTTTTTCTTTTTTAAGTCCTCTAGCATATGGTACCTTTTAATTTACTTCAGGTCACGCAGGGGACAATGTACTTTGAAATACAAGCCGAGTAATACAAAAATAAAGTGACTGACTTGGAATAACGAAACTGTAAAATCTGAAGGCCACAGAAGTGTTTTTATTGAAAGAATAAGATGCTCCTTCAGCTTCTGTTGCTGCGGCTTGTAAGGGCATAAAGGTGGGGAGGTGCACCTGAAAGATGGTACAGAGCCAAGCTGTGGGTTGATGTACCTGAGCATATATAGGAACCAGCCTGTGAGACAAAAAGTGAGCATAAACTTTCCCCTCCAGGCAGAAGAGGCCATAGAAGGAAAGAGAAACTGGGTGAAACTCCAGCCCTGCGGAAGTGGGTGGGAATTTTGCCGCTGATCATGCGATACAGGAGTATCCCCTGCAGACTCGTAAGGAATTTTGTAACCATATTGTGTGTGTGCTGGGGAAAACAATAATACAACAGGGAAAATTTGGTGCTTGGATAAATAAGCATTTGATATTACATCTGTTTACATGTTTTCCATCAAAGATATACTGGGTCATTTCTCCTCCATGGACAGAGAAGCCTGGAAAAGCCTCTGTGAGGGGAATGAGGAGAAAGAGTCCGTTTCCTGCCCATTTATCTCTGTCATACTCTGAGAAGGTCCTAACCCCACGTTAGGGTTAGAGTTAGGTTAGAGTGCTTGTGGTTTTTCTTCAAAGGCTCTGTGTCGGTACAGACAATCACAGCTGATGAGGGCTGCCCCCAGTGTGCACTTTTGTTTTCTAACGCAGCCTCCTTGGAAAATATGATGTTACAGTATTGGCCAGTCAGTCAGTCTGTCACTCTTGGTTGGCTGCTCCTGTTGTAACATGATGATACCGGGGTGGTTTTTTTTTGCTAGTTTTCCATCAGCTCTTAGAAAGATCAGACTACAAGATGTTGACTTCCTCCCAAACCTTTGAATCCCATTGGTATCTCCTTTCTGCTGGGCCAGTTCATCCCATTTCCCAAGCAGTTCTCAGCATCCTCTGCAGAGCTGGGTTATTGACAGGCTTTTCTCCTGCAGCCTGCACTGAATATCTGTCTTCCTCACAAACATAGAGCCATTTCACAATAACCCTGTCAGATAAGGAAGAATTATTACCCCTACTTACACCAGAAACATGGGAGATTTTCTAGTGCCCACAAACATGCAGTTGCCAAAGACTAACTGATTTTCCTAGCATACATTGTGTTCTCGTCCAGAGGAGATGAATTGTTTCTGAGTGGGGTGGAGATGTCTCCACTGACACAGGGTGTGGCAAAGGGATGATGGGGACAAGTGCAGTCACTAATTTGAGTGATTGACTGGAAGGGACATTCCCCCATCCAACCTTTGGTGAGCAAGTGCAGGGTTAGTTTAGTAAGTTACAAAGGTTTGGTGGGTTTTTTTGTTTTGTTTTTTGTTTTTTTGGTTTTTTTAATTAACAGAAGGAAGGGATGTGTTCAGTTGTAAACACAAATGCAAACACATTTGGTAACTAAGCAGTTTGGCCAGTGTTCTGCTTGTAAAAGCTGAAGTTTTCTGTTAGGCTTTGGAATAATAGCATATAGCAGTACACTGAGTATTTGTCATGAAGTGATTTCATCTTCTATGTTAATGCAGCCTACCCAGTGCCGAGACTGATGGTTTTAAAAGTCAGATGTGACAAAGGAAGAAGTTAATCCTTTGGAGAAAGAATAACATACTGATTAGCTTCACTATTTAAAACTATATGAATATGCATTTAGATCATGTTGAATTTAATATCTGAAGACTTGAATGCAGCTCGTCACAAATATCAGCTCTTAAGAATGTAAAAAATGCTTTTTCTTTTAAAGAAAATAAACATTTTTGTGCTTTTATGACCAACAGCTTTTAGTATTAAAATTCAAAGACAAAAATCACTTTGAAATAGCGTATGGCAGTTGATACTGTGTTTACATATTACATTCTTTTTTAGTTTAGACACTGAAAATAGATGAGGTGGTTACCAAGTTTGTTTCTAGAAAATGTCAGCTTCACATTGCTATTAACACATTGCTAAAGCTTTGGCCAACTATGTCTAAAACGAACCTGCCACCATGAGATGTAGAACTGAAGGAACACCATTGGTTTAAGGCGTGAAATTGCCTCACAGATATAGAGTGAGACCTGAAGAAGACACCCTGCAAGATACAACCAGAGAAAGAAATCCAGAAATGAGAGAACCAGCCCCCCTCCTCCAAGCGAATGCAGTCCTGCTCCAAGGGGTGGACCTCAAAAAAGCCCAAGAGCACAGCCACAATTAATTAACCAAGGCACAGTGTGGATCTGGTAATGACATGGGTAAGAGGGTCTGTGTGGTTGCAGAGTTAGTCCCCTCACTCATGACTGAGAGCATGTATGGCAGGAGTATCTGTAAAGATGAATTCCAGTGGCCACCATCTCAGAGACTGGGATACGAATTCCTAGGATGGTAAGTGGCGTGGGTGCGGGGAAGGGCTCTGCGCTGGGGAAGAGCTGAGCTGTTGAAGTGCAGCAGCTCCATAGTAGTCCAGCTACAAGACAACATCACACACATGATGTATCTGAACAAGAAGGGGCACGCTGAAGTGCCGTGTCGAAGAAATGCTTCTGGATTGCTGATACCTTCTTGTAGCCTGGTGTAGCCTTGTAGCCTACGCTGACAGGGTAACGACAGGAGAAACAGCAGAAATGAGAAATACTCTGCTTCCAGGGTCAGGAGGGTCCTGACCCTCCTTTCCTCAGTGCCAGTGAGGAAATACTGGGAGCTCTTTGTAACCTTGACTGGGGAACCCTTGAGAAGTACCACCTAACAGCATCACTCCTCCACAACTGCATCCATCAACCACAGCGCGACAAACCACATTTTATATAATGGAAGTAACTTCCTGAGTGCAAGGTGATTAAAAGACTGTGATATACAGGATTGAAGACGTCATAATCTAAGAAATATACACAAGAAAACCGCGAGATAGCTGTTTGTATTTTTTTTTCTTGACCAACACTTTTACATTGACATTGTACTTTTTTTAGCTGTATGTATGGGGTTAGAAGGATGTTTTTGCATCTGATGCAATTAAAAGATTTTCCCTTCTCCATTTTATACCTTCAAATACCTTTATGCCTTCACTGCTCTAAAACAAAATGAATCCCTTTCCTTGCTAACTGTTTAAAAAGATTTGATTAACTAGTTATTCTACTTACCAAATGCCTTTATTTAGTCAAGTCTAATTTGCATGTTATTGGCACTTTCCTGGTTTTTTGTTTTTGGGAAAGATTCAAGTAGTGCTTCAAACCAAGACCTCCAAAATACCTTAATGGATCAGAAATAGTCTTTATATTGTAAATATCTTAATCGCTTGATTATGTGTCTTCATTAATGGCACATCCTGAAGAGTCTGACTTTGTTGTTCCAGCATAGCCTTTAGTGCTAAGGACATTTTTGCTGGTTCAGCATGTAAAGAGTGGGCACCCAGCTGCAGAGATTTGTGCGGTGCAGGTTCCCATTGCTCTCTGAAAGCCACTTCTGAGGAAGTCAATTCCGATAGCTGCATAGGGATATCGGTTTGCAGCAGCTGTGAACCTTTCCTATATGCTATAGCTCGAGGCTGAACATTATTACTTATTATCATGGGTACAGAATCTGCAACAAGAGTGTTTCTAATGTGCATGTCAGGCTCAAACATAAATCACGTTTTATAAATTTGAGTTTATTTTTGCTGAATGCAGGAACTGACTACTTGGCATTAGCTGGGGGCAGTGAGGAGCTGGCTTCTGCCCCCAGTTACAGTCCTGTGGTGCTGCACCAGTGACGCCGAGGCCAGGGTCCCACCTAGTGTCTCCTCTCTTGGCTCTTTGCTAGCCGTTTACCAAGTAAGGATGAGTGCAATCTGGAGAGCATTTTCTGATTTGTGGTGGTGCTTTAGAACATGTCCAGGCAGTGCAGGAACCCACGCTCTGCTAGAAAGCAAGAAGTGCTTCTAAATCACTTGGGAATTTTTGGAAAATCTTACCCTAGGTTTTGCAGATTAGTAAAATCTCCTTCCAAGACCTAATGTGTTTAGTTCCTCTGAACACAGAGAGCTGAAGCTTCAAAAGCAAAGAGTCTGTGGAAGGGCTCCAGCATTTTCTGACCTAGCAAGCCTAGCGTGTGCCAGCAATCATGGGCTTCAGCAGAGTAATTGTCCTCACAGGGACAAAAGCACTGTCGCTGTGAACTCCCTCAAAAAACTTTCTTGGGCAACTTCTGCCCTCATATTCGTGACTGCAGCCTCCTTCCACGTGTGGTATTGCACGGAGATAACTCAGTCAGAATTTGGTTGGTAGTAATGTGTGCTCAGAAGATTATAAAGAAGATAAAGCGGGCTTTACTCATTTCCTCTGATTTAACATTTAATGTATCAGCATTGCTTTCATTTGGTATTCCTTAAATCGGTAAAATGTGGGCTTTCATTGTAAGATTTGCATCTTAGCAATGAAAAAAAGGACATAAAGCAGAGTTGCAATACTCTTTTATTTTGTGAGAGACCAAATTTAAAACCAGTTGGATTAACTACATTGGAAGAGAACACAGATTTCTGCATGTAGTGTAGATTTGGCTCCACTCTCACAGGGAGCGTGGAGGCAGAAAGCTTTACTGCGGGCATGCTGTGAACTCTCTTGTCTGCCCATCTGTGCTCCCCAGGCGAGCGCAGCGAGGGAGGACATGGGCACACAAACACGCTGCTGCCAAACGAACTGAGCATGAACTTCCAACAGGTCAGCTTTCTGATAACTGATTTAATGACCCTTTCCAGCTTGTAGAAGAAATTTTGCCTCTGATCCTGTTGGGATAGCTCCCTTAAAAGGCTCTTCGGGTGCTTTTGATCCTGCTTGTGACAAATGACTGCCCCGGTCCCACAGAAAGGGCAGTATCTACTACCTCATGAGCGAGCTATTTACCGTGTACTGATCAAAAGGCTTTCTCTCGTAATGTGTGTCTTCAAGGTGGGGACTGTGTCTGCTTTTATTTCCTCATTCACTCAATTTTTTACTTCCTCAGTTTTCTGTTGCTTTCCATTTTCTATCCTCTCTATTTTTTCTTTCCTTCTTCTCTCTGTTTGCTCATCACCATCTGCCTTTTCTTTCTTCTTTTTTCTTTTCTGCCCACTTTCCAATATTATAAGGGTTTTTTTCCTACAACTTTCTCCTCCGCTGCCTTCTCTCCCATTCCTTTCTTTGCTCTCTATTCTGTTTCTTCTGTCTAGCTCTTTGTGCTCATCAATCACATTATGACAGCAGGGAGCAGCTAGCAGAAACAAGACCAGCTGGGTTATGTCCTGGTAAAAGCACATGCTGCTGATGACAGGACCCAGAACATGGAGCAAAGATGCCTTAAGATTGTTTTGGTTTTGAACACGATAAAGATAGGGAGGGAGAGGGGCATTTTTCACAAGCCCTGCCTAGTTTTACTCACCCCTGCACACATGGGACAGTGTTAGACTACCATGGGCATTGGCACAGCTGGGAAGAGGACAAGCTTTGCATGCATGGCGAAAGGAAATCCAGAGAGGAGATACGGCTTTGCAATGAAAGGCAACAAGCCAAGGAGGAATCTTTGAGAGGAAGACAGAGCTCTGTGCTGTGCATGGCAGGCCCAGTGTGATGAGGCTTTTAAAAATGGGAAGGACACAAACGCTGAGTATGGCCCTAACCCTGGTTATGTCTTCCAGGAGAAGGCTTCCTGGCTTGCTCCTCACCACGTTTCTGCCATGGGCCTCTCAGGCGGGACAGGCAGTGGGCAGGACACGTGCAGGAGTACTGAGGGGCAGCTTGTGTGAGGTCTGGCAAAGGACTGCAACCAAAGGGAAGCCCACAGAGCTGGCGCTGGGGGCCGAGTTAAAGGGCAGTGTTAATGGAGTCATTTGCCAGCGTAAGGCTTTTCTGAATTAGCATCAGCATCAACAGCAGTTGTGACAGGCACTGCTGACTGGGCATTTCTGGGTGTCCGCAAGCCATCAGCACTGTGACATGGTTTGTGCATTGCTGGTGGTACTTGTATCCATTTAGAAACCCTTGCTCTGACTTTCTTTTTCCTCTCATAGATCAATGATGTGGAAGAGCCTGTAATATCCCGGGGTGAAAAAGAGGAGTAGACTGAGCTGTATTTGGTGTTTGATATTATGTTAGTTGGTGTGGGAAGGTGGCAAGGGATGCCGGGACTTGGCTTGTGGCTTCTATCGAGCAGGATGGAGCTGCACAGGAAGACTGCTGGAGGGAAGCCGCTGGAGATGCTGGAGTCCAGGGAGGGTTTAGTGTGTATGAGTAAGGGAGAGCGTGTGGATATGCAGAGGTCTGCAATGCAATGGCGTGATTAGGCTAATCTCATGTTGCTAAGGAGCCCTACACATGTTTGGTGTTGGCTCCTGTTACCCTTCCTCAGGTGGCCTCCCCCTCCTCCCAGTGAAGTCCATCTGTTTGGCCATGAACCCCGTGACTTTTGGCTCCGAAGGATGCAGCCCATCACGAAACCCCAGAGCATGCCTTTCACAGCCTGGAGGAGGATCTGCGTCCAGCACCCCAGCACCGCTGAGTGCCTCCAGCTGTTTCTTGACAGGCGACTCATGCGTGAGTCAGATGGCTTCACTGGCTGTGCCCTATGGGACATGCTGCCGGGAGAGCAGCTGGCCCAGCACACGGTGGGCAGGGAGACATCTCTGGCTGCTTCGATGTTGTTTTTCTCCTGGAAAGAGCTTTTAGAGACTGCTAAAAGAGCGGCAGCGTGGGGGTCTAGACGGTAGGTGTGCCTGAGGGTCTGCTTAATGCTGGCTTTCTGCTAGCATGTATCTCTCTGGCTGGTTAGAAGGAGAATAAACCCACATCACATGCTGCCAAACTGGGTTTGTACAAGCAATGGGAAAAGTTAGATACTTGGCCTTTCTAGCTGGGGCTACCTTCAGGTTTCCAAGGAGGATGCCCTGAAACGCTGGTCCACACAGGCATCACCTGAGGTGCCAATGAGGAGGCACCCAGCAGAGCTGCCTGTTCAGCCATGGGCAGCGGCAAGCTGCAGAGATGTCCATCCCTTCTTCCACCTTGGTGGAGGGAGCTGGTCCCTGGCATATGACTGACCTGAGCCCAGCCGTTAGTGGGAAGAAAGAGTCAGGTTCTAGTCCCTGGGAGGCTATGGCCACATGGATTGAGAATGATCATCTTGGAGTCCCTGCCTGCTCACCTGGGTTGCTCATCTGCACACCATCCATGCTGGCTTATTTGTGTACACTCCTCACCCTGTGGGGGCCCTCAGGTGCCACTGTGAGATGTGCAAGATTGCTTGGAGGATGGTATGGGGCTGGCTGTAATCATTCCAGTGGCTCAGGGGGGCCATAAGGCTACTCTAGCCGGCAGCTTCTTCAGCGTGGGAAAAACCCCATGGAGACACAGGGTATCCCATCCCACCCCAGACTGGAGGATGACAGCTTATGGTGATGGGGCTGGTGGCTTTGTCAGCAGAGAGCAGGCTGCAGGCAGTGTGTGTGCTGTGGTGCAGAGCCACAAGCAGCTGGGGAAGCATCCCCGGCCAGGCACCGGCAGAGTGGCCAGCTGGGCACCAGGCAGGCAGCTCGGACTTTGTTACCAGAACGAGCAGCAGCGCGTTCTGGAGGAATGGCCCAGTGGTGGGGAAAGGCTCTTCTGAGCTTGCAAATCTATCGTGAGGTTTCTGAAATGAGAAAGAGTCTGACTGCCAAATTAGCCTCACTGCATGCATGCTCCTCATCCTCTCTGACAGGTTCTGGAGACCTACCTCTGATGCTGCACTGCAACCCCTGGACCATCTTTCTTTGCAGGTGCAGAGGGAAAGGCAGTACATGATGGTCCTCCCCTTGCTGTGCTCATGGAGAGGGTCGTCAGTGTGGAAGGTGCCCCAGCTGGGAAGGAGCTCTTCAGCATTGTGACAGGCAAGTATTGATAGGCATCTGGGTGGCTTGAGGAGGACTTCGCTCCTGTCTTCAGTGCTCCATTCCTGACTGGCATGGACTGGCTGAAGGTACTTACCTGAGATGGCCTGTTTTCCTGGTGGCTTGTCCATCTCAAAAACCACACCAGCCAGACATGGATGTCAGCCCTTCATCAGGTCTTCTGGGCTATGTGTACTTGAAAACACATGTGCAGTCATTACTTGTGAACTCTCATCTGAAACAACAGTACAGATGGTAAGTCAAGCATTCAGTAGTTAAGAAAAGCTATGTTTAAGGTTTCCTGTGCCATGTCAAGCAGCCCTGAGCCTTTAATAGCCTCATCTGTCTCTTAGGATCTCTTCGCTGACTCCAGCCACCTGTTTCTCTTAGTCCAAGCCTCTACCTCTCTTCTGCTTTGCTGCTAGCTCCAGACCTTTTCTCTCTTCCACATCTCAGTCCTCCCCTCATCTCAACTCCCAATCTAAGTTTCTTTTTCTACCTATCAGGTTATCTGCTCTCACCTGACCCCCCAACATGCCCCACAGCTGCACTGACTTACAGTATACACCTCTGCCCCTTCCTTGCCTCTCTCTACCAAATCTGTCTCCTGATTCAGGTAGTCAGTCCCACATTCTCAGTTACTCCTCAGCTCTGTTCCTTTCACTGTTTCCTCGCTTTTGCATTCAAACCATGGAGTTTGTTCCTACTCTTTGCCAATCCCTCCCCATCCTGGGAGACCCCTAAAACCACATCCTGCTGCTGTGATCTGGAGCCTCCCTGCAGCCATTAGCACGCAGGAACAGCAGCTGCAGGTCCTGCACCTCCTCCTTGGCCATGAAACAGAGACACCTAGGGAGGACAGGTCCTCACAGGCAGCTGTGTCTGAGTGGGGCTCCTCAGCCTCTCAGACAGCCCTGCTTCCCTCCAGTACATTACATTACATTACATTACATTACATTACATTACATTACATTAGTTGCTTAAAGTTCAGATGAAATCGACCATCTTCACAGAATGCAAATCTTGGTCAAAGGGTTTAAGGACAAGTAAGCTTCTGATTAAGCTGCAAGAGGGTCTTACAATGGAGATTGTCAAGGAAATACGGCATGTGTACAGCACAACTACTGGCTTAGCCTGCAGTTACTCAGTGTAAAGATTTTACAGGTATGGATGAGACTCTCAGAAAAGTGAAGGCATTCTTAATTTAATATGATGGTTTAATTTATTCCCTTCTGGGGATATGAACTCATAGGAATTCACAGCAACAGCTCTGTGATTTTCATGAGGTAGAGCTGCTTTCCAGGCTGTTACCTCTTGCTGGCGCAGCAAGTTTTTGTGGACACGCCACGGGATGTGTAATGCTGCAGTGTTTTTAGCTGAAGTCACAGACAGCAAATAAAAAACATTGGGTTACCATCATACCGTGCCATAGCCTGCCCTCCAGGGTGAGGGAGTTTGGTTGGTCAGAAGCTGCACAGACGGCTTTAAGACATTGCAGTAAGAGTTTCATTTGGAACAACTCAGCACCATTTCTGGCTTTCTGGCTAAATGGAAATCCTGGCTCCAAGCTTCATATGTCAGCCAAGACAATGTAAAAAGAGCATTGGACAGGTTGGCTCTTTAGGCAAAGTTTAGAAACCATGGTTATAATTTTACCCTGCCCAAGTAAGTAAAAATATTTCTTCACATGATTATATGCCTTCCCTTTATGCTAAAGAAGGAAGAAATAGGCTATGGGACAGCTCACAGATATACTTTCAACTCAGTTTTCTAAAGTTCCTACAATCTCATTTCCTGAGAAGTTTTTATGACATCCAAGTAAGCAAGTTTGCTCCAACACGTGTAGTTCTGGCTGAAAATAAACAAAGAGCAAATGCAGTCTGACTTTGGCCAGACAGCCGCAAGATTAATTGGGCAAGACATGCCAGCTCAGGAAATTAATTTTTTTTGGACAGCTTCACTATTGGTAGGGATGATTTTCTTTTGCTCAGCAGAGTGACCACCTCCACTTTTTAGAATTGTTATAGAGATGCATCAGAGCTAAACGTTCTTCATACCTAGCTAGCAGCTTCATGACAGGGGACAGGATGCAACGTACTCAGACAAGCCCTTATATAAAAATTGGCAGGTTTTGGCTTCTAGTAAAACTTATCTTTTCCTAAGGAGATGTTCAGAGAAAGCAGATGCTGTGTCTCCCTGGTGTATAGTGCACTGTGACACCAGTCTTCAGAACTGGGTCAGGCTTAGGGTAAACCTGAAAAAAACCAGTGTCTAGAAAGGGATGAGAATTTACAAAATCTTGTCGAGATCTTCCATGTTTCCTACTCCGTGTGCCAAACTTTACTACAGCAGATGTGACTGCAGGTTAGATGGTCCCCCAGAGTTTTGGGAATCCAGTACAGAACAAAAGCCTGAAGGGAAACCTGGGGTTTGAATCAGAATCTGTGGTCTCCCTTGCATCCCAAGGAGAAAAATATTTTCAGTTTGGTTTTGCCTCAGCATCTGTGCAGCTGGCATTCAGGAAGACCACATAGGAAGCAAACCAAGCTAGTCAAATTAATCATCATGCAATTTTTTTGTTGTTGTTGATTTATCAGCAGAGGAAAGCACTGATCATGTTTCATGTACTTGTCCTCTGAAAGTTTCCCGGAATGCAGGTAAGAGTGTTTTATATTGTATACAGGGTATTGTTTCGCAACAGCCTCAGGAGATTGCTTTCCAGGCATATTCGGCTTTGGTCTACCTCGGAGGTCTCTCATGTGGGTCCTCTGGATTTTCTGTCTCTGTTCTTCTCAGCTACTTTAAGATTTCTCATTGGGAGCTTGGAGGAGGAAACAAGCAAGAGGAAACCCTTGAGACACGACGGTTCAAAGAAAAACAGTCCCCTGCTGATTACCTCCTGCTTCTTGAGTCTCTGATGTACCTGCCCGTACCTCCTGTCTTGTGCACCCTCTCTGCCTCTGGCCCTTGCCCCCACACACCTCCCAGCCACTCTTCTCCTTCCCACCAGTCAGAGATCTCATCCACTTCTCCTCCACCAGCTTCCCGTCGCCTGCTGAAGAGACTGAGGGTTCCCCCAAAGTTGCTATGCTTTTTTTGAGTCTAGTTTCCATATTTCTGATTATGCCACATCCTTTAGGAGAAAAGCCTCCATATACATGGCAAAGACATGTTTTTTCACCCATATGACAGCTATTCCTCATCTCCTGTGAGCACCTGCAACTCCTTCTGCCTCCTGCTGATCACACCGACTGTCCCCCCCCCCCAGCTCTGTCCAAGAGCAAGCTCCCTGTCTGGGTGTGAAGGACTGAGCGGGACACTCCAGCATCATCTAATCCTTCTGCATGTTGGAATGGCTCAGGATCTGTTGGACTACCAGTAGCAGTCCTCTTATGTGTCATTACACAACCAGTGTAATGTCGCTCATTAAACCATTTGTTGACATGAATTTGACTTTGAGCTCATCTACAATACCAGCAGTGTTGAAAGAAAATACGATTTAATTATTACTGTAAGTTCTTACCACAGAATATTATGCATTGTTTTAAAATGCCTGGCTGTGGATGTTACTTTAACTTCTTTTTAAGTCTGTAGTGAAATAGTGTTAGATGTTCCTCATCCTCCCTTTCCATTGTCACTCAGACAAGTCAAAGTCAACATGTCTCTGCAAAGTTTAAATAACTTTCCCATTAACCTTTTGTATAAAGTTTATAATGCACTTACAGTAAGGCTAAGTTGATTTATTTTTTATGAGTTTCTAGGCAAAGGATGGGGTTTTTTGTACTTCAGCATGTGCCAAAAATGATGAGGGTCATATGGCTCAGGCAGGTCCTGTCTCTTCCCTGCTCTTGCTGCAGTTTTGGAGTCTGTGACATTTTATCAAATATGTTTCTGAAATCCGGCAGGCAGGGGATGTGTTCCCGCAGGGGGGTGCAGCTGGACGCATGCTCCTCAGCTCCGGCTCCCAGCTGAGAGGATGAGCGCCGGCTCTGGTCTGGAAGCTGGCCAGCCACGTGAGTGCAGCACCGTGCCCAAGGTCGTATCCCACCCCCAGAGGGGCCAAAACACAGCAAAATCTGGGATCCTGATCTGCTCCTGGCCACGTGGCCATTGCCCTAGAAGCAAATTGCTTAGACTGGCGGAGTAAAACATGAGAGAAGTGGATTCCCTGCCTGCCTCTTCCCCACTGTGCAAACACACGCAGGGTCACACAGTTCTTGTGCCTGCCTGCCGCGTTTCTCAGTTTTACACCCAAAGCATTGAGTTGCTTAGATTCACTTGCATAGTAAGCTATGGGAAATGTAGGGATCAGATGATGTTGTTTATGCTGTGCATTTCCTTAGCTAGGAGCCCTGGAAGAGCAGGAACTGGCTGTGCAGAGGGACACTGCTTTCTTGGGGTGGCTGGCATCACGTCTGCTTGGCGCAGCCTGCGCAGGCAGGCTAAGCCTACCGGGCTGCACACAAGTGCCACTGGAGAGGGGAAACTCAGTGCCTCCATCTCACGTACACTGAATTTTCTTCAGGTAATAAAAAAATCCTACACCTCTGCGGCACCTCTTGTCTCTAAATAAAGGTCTTCAGTGTATGTATGGCACTCATTGCTGCAGACCCTAAGCACCTGTGGTCATGGTTTTTTTTTCTACCCTGCTACGATGTGTGTGAAGCAAAGGGACGTTCCTTCCCCCATTTCGAAGGGTCACAAGAAGGCAGTGATCTGTCTGAGGCCAGGGAGAGCAGTGGCTATGGAGCAGCATGGAATTCTTTTCCTGCCAGTCCCAGGCTGGTGGACTCTGGAAGAGAAAAGATGAGAAAAGCAGATTTAACAGCGTGCAAAGAGTTGGCAGAGAGAAAGAAAGCACCGTAGTGGTGAGACTGCAGGTATGCCTGACAAAATGCAGGCAGCTTGTGTACATGTGTGGCAGAGAGACCCGGGAGGAAGGGCTTGTGACTCTCCTGCCTTCTCGTGTGTCTCACACTTTCTCGTCTTTAAATCTCTTTCCTTTCACTCCTGCACATTTCAGCATGCAGATCTGCATTTCAAGGCTGTGCAGTGCAGCTGGCAGACACAGAGCTGTGATACTCGAAGCCTCTCTGACAGGCACTGGTGGGGAGCCCTCAGCCAGCAGCAGGGCTGGATGCAGAGGGCTGGGGTCGGCAGCAAAGACCACGCTGCATGCTCCTCCCACCACTGATGTCCATGTTCCCCAAGAGGTGGAGAAGGATCTTTTGTGGCTATAAGGTGTTGGCAGGACTACCTTCAGCTCTCAGCGGAACGCTGTGCCAACATATTGAGAGTGGCGTCCTGCAGCGATACGCTGACTTCCCTCTCATACCACAAATATCATCTCCTAGAATTGAGTCACGCCACCCAGCACCTTAAATTGTATTTGTTATAGCAAAATTCCACAGGATGCTCTTTCGCTGAGGGGTTAAGATGTTCCCGTTCCCTCTGATGCAAGGCGTACGGAGATATGTGTGGTGGGGAAGTGGTGCACCACAAGGATGCTGGCCCCGCTCCTGCAGAGCTTCCCGGCTCTGCGGTACGGGAGGACAGGCAGCCTGTCAGAGGGGCTGCAGCGCCCACACGGACAGGGTGGAGTTACTAATCTCTTTGAAATGACAATTTGCTCTTTGTTTTGTATGTTTTCCAGATGTCACCTGCTGGCTTCAGGGGGAAGGGAAAAATTAATGTGAAGAAACTCTTTTAGTAATTTGCCTGGAAAGCCAGGTGCCTCTCCAAGCAGCTTGAACCACTTTTAAATTAAAACTTCGGCAGAAAGAGAGCTGGGGTTTCTCCACGGGCAGCTGTAAAACAGCAAGCAGCTGCCAAGGTGTCTTGGGAGGGACCGGTTTGCCCTCGGGCAGAAGCCCAAACCTCTTGCTCCCTCTCTGCCCATCAGCTCCCTATGAGACCAAACCCACTTTGGCAGGGAGTGCCCTGACACCCACCCTGCCCACCCTGTTTGTGGCTGCAGTCAGGTACGGGAGGCCACCAAGATCTCCCCCTTCTGTCCCTGCTTTGGTCTCATGCTTAGGTGGGCTCGGTTTCATACTGAGCAGGTGCAATACGGTGCAAAGTGGTTATCGTGTTTGGGGTGACAGGACGCTGTCCTTTGCATATGGACCACCTCTGGATTAAGCCCTCTCGAGAAAGCAGCGGCTGCTGGTTCATCCCTTCAGGGGGGTAAACTTTGAGATGGCAGTTGTGACATCTGAGTTCACTTTAATGCAACGTCTCAGAGCCTGTCTGTATAATTTCTTTCTTGCATCTGATCTCTGCCTCCTTTCCCCCAAGCCAAACCACTTTTGCTGTTATCCAAGAGCTCCTTTTTGATGAAATAGAATGGGGAAAATACAACATATTTTAGTATACTCTTAGCATAACAAGCTTTTTATGAGGAAATAACAGATAAAAGGCTTCTTGAGTAGAAAGGGGAAAAGTACATCATTAGCATTAAATAGAAATATACGTTTAAAAAACCTGAAACCTTTAGAAAACATGGAAAAAATATGTCTGTGTAACGTGAAGTAAAGTCATAATTTCCCCTATTAACACACACTAAAACAGAGCTAAATGATTGCACCGCATTTTGGTGAGTCTGTTTTTAGGAAGCTGAGTCTCATGCTGCTTGATGAGAGGTTGCTAAGCAGTCTCCTATATTCATTAGTTATGTAAATAGGGATGTAAAATAGACCCTTTCTTTCCAGTGCCTAAAGAAACAGAGCTTGGACCCTGGCAACTATAAATTAATCCCACTGTTTCCTGGAAGTCTGTCCAACTGATGATTTTTTTTTTCTTTTTTTTTTTGAGTGGGGAAATATGCTGTTTGGAGAGAAGAAAAGAATATCCTTGAGTTCTTGGCTTCCTTCTTGGCATGCATGGAGTGCAAAGAATCAAGGCGGGTTTAGGTATTTTTGAGTAAATGCAAAAAATATTGAAGGGGATATTTTCCTCCTGGGATTAAGGTACACACCAACACTCACTTCCATCCTGTCCCCGGGCACTACTGCATCAGACAGTCTTACAGTGGTGCATGAGTTTTAGAGAGAAGTCATTGTAAATATGAACTAGAAAGCATGTGTTTTTATGTTTCTCTGGTGACCTCTTTGAGAAGTACTTGATGAAGCCAATTAAAATTTCTCAAAGGGAAAAATCCCCAGTCTCTTCTCAGTGGAAATCGGTCCTTGAAATCTCAGTGTTCAGTTCTTCCAAAGAAACAGCCATATGAAAAGTGCAGCCTTGGTTTGTCTTTTGAATTTCAGCAGACAAGGTCTTTTTTCTATTTTTGCCCTTTCTCCCCATCCTCCCCGCAAACTTTGTTTTCTTTTGCCAAAGAGAGAAAGAAAAGGTGGGAAAAACAGTGAAATGTAAACCATTCTGAAAACGAAAAGTTAGAAATACAGAAACTTTTTTTGTTTTGTTTTTGTTAAGCCAGAGTGCACATTAAATAGTGATCTGTAGGACTTCAATAAACAAACAATAACAACTGTCCTCCATGGACAGACAGCCATTCCTATTCTTTTCTGAGACCACACAAAGAAAAGAAATTTAAAACTTCACTGTTTTGGATGACACATTGTACTCATTTTTCGTTTGATCTCATAGCTGTCAAATCTTCACTCTTTGATAGCTGGCACTGCTGCCAATGTGTTTGGCATAGGCAGTACGTCGTGTGATGAATCACAGGCATGTAATTATAGTTTATTATACAGTCTGTCATGGCAAGGCTGGCAGATCGTTTCTCACTGGAAGGTAGATAAAATCCTGCTCCTCTCTCAGCACAAAAGTGTCAGTGATGAGGACAGTGTCCAGCTGTTGTGCGAGGCGGCAGCCTGGACCGGGGTGCCACACAGCTGCCTCCCCATCACTGATGCCTGCACACCACCTACCGTGGGCAGCTATTGCCTACACACTCTAAGCCCCATACTATAGGGAAGAATGTGCGTCTTCTCACGAGAAAGGCTTGCAACAAGTGCATTCTTCCCTCATCCCTCACTATAGCCCTCTCCCCGTTTAAGTTGTTTCAACCCCTTGTATAAATACAGGCTGGGCAGAAAATGGACTGAGAGCAGCTCTGAGGAGAGGGACTTGGGGACGTTGGTGGATGAGAAGCTCAACATGAGCCAGCAATGTGTGCATGCAGCCCAGAAAGCCAGCCGCATCCGGGGCTGCATCAAAAGAAGCGTGGCCAGCAGGTCGAGGGAGGTGATTCTGTCCCTCTACTCCACTCTCGTGAGACCCCACCTGGAATACTGTGTCCAGCTCTGGAGCCCCCAACATAAGAAGGACATGGACCTGTTGGAGCAGGTCCAGAGGAGGGCCATGAAGATGATCAGAGTGTTAGAGCACCTCTGCTATGAGGACAGGCTGAGAGTTGGGGTTGTTCAGCCTGGAGAAGAGAAGGCTCCGGGGAGACCTTATAGCAACTTCCAGTATCTGAAGGGTACCTACAAGAAAGTTGGAGAGGGACTTTTTTACATGGGCATGTAGTGATAGGACGAGGGATAATGGCTTCAAACTGGAAGAGGGGAGATTTAGATTAGATATTAGGAAGAAATTTGTCACTGTGAGGGTAGTGAGGCGCTGGAACAGGTTGCCCAGAGAAGTTGTGGATGTGGAAGCATTCAAGGCCAGGTTGGATGAGGCTTTGAGCAACCAGGTCTAGTGGGAGGTGTCCTTGCCCATGGCAAAGGGGTTGGAACTAGATGATCTTTAAGGTCCCTTCCAACCTAAACCCTTCTATGACTCTATGATTCTATAATTCTGTGATTCTATGATTACGTCAAATAGTGATATTCCTGCATCTCTGCAGGTCCTTGCCTGTCCTTCCAGCCCCTGCAAGCATGGTGTCCATGGCACTGCAGAAGCCAGCAGGGCAGAGGTGGCATATGGGAGCCTGAGCTTTTGTCCACATGAAAACCCTGCCAAAGTAAGGCTTGATAACGTGGAAGAGCCAAATGCAGTTTCAACTCCACTTCAATATGCATTTCTTTGTGCAGGTTTGTCACCGTAGCCAATTCTTACCTTACAGTTAGATGTGACCAAGAAAATTACACAATTACTCTGAGTTTGGGCTTAAAATTTGTGCATAATCAGCCCAGGTCCACAAACTGATCAGCTGCTGCTAAACCTACTAAACTCTTGCACGTATCGCTATTTTCGGATTCAGACCTAGACTATGATCTACTTTGTACAAATATCCTGAAAAAAAGTCATAGTCCTTGGCAGTTAACCTTTTATTTCAGTTCAGTAAATGCCTCCTTTCAGCACACTGTAGATTTGCAAACATTGATTCCCATCCTCTTGCCAGCAATGAGTAATCTGGCAGGCAGCTCAGCTCCTACCCTTCCTCCTTGACAAAGCAGACTTTAAGTGAAACACTGAAGCACTGGGCACAGACCGTTTAGTGATTTCTTTATCAGCCAGTGATGACTTTTTCCTGTAAAGCCAAAGCTGCATTCCATGCTATTTTATAGGGTTTTCAGGAAGCTTGTTATCCAAGTGGAACAAATGCAGTCTGGCCCATTACATTTTCCTGGAGATTTTTGAAATTTTTGTAAACTGAAAAAAAGGGGGTCAAGTTTAATAAATTCAGTATTGTTGCTTTTGTACTTTCTCTGGGATTTATTTCCTTTGCAGTCAATTTGTGTTCACTCTCTGCTCTTTTACACAAGATGCTTAGGGACATTTTGTAATTCAACACAGCGTAATGCTCCGTTTCCTCTTTGCAGAGATAATGAACTGCAGATGACTGTGCTGAGGGGATGTTTGCTACCTACAGGAGGGAAGTGATGCCGGCAGCTGGCACCGCCACACAGGCTCTGCACTGCACAACGAGGATGCACACTTGCCATGATGCAAACTGGCACAGGTAGGGTCAATTCTGTTCCCATGTCATTAACAGAGGAGGAAAGAAATAGTATTTTTAATTGTCTTATTAGATATTTTGACTCAGTAGGAATTTTAAAATCAAGCGATAAAGAGTGTGGGATTTAATTATGGCTGTAGCTATACGTGCATAGACTCTCACAAGCAAATCCTACTGCTTATAGACAACTGCATTCCCCCAGAGCTTTCTCCCTGTATTTTAATGGTCTTTCCTTCTTCCATTTTCCCTTCTGTAAGCACATGTCGTCCATATCTTTCTGATTTTTATTGACTTCTTGGCACTTCCTCCGCAAACCAAGTGGGCCTGGAAAAAATTTCCTGGGTCATGAAGGTCAGTCCTCTCATCTACAACCATTGTATAACTGTGTCCAAGCCCTTATCCAGGTCCGTCTGGGAAGCAGGGAGAGTTCTTGTCTTCACTGCACCTATTTGGAAACTCCTTCAGCACAGGGCTCCCCTAGCAGTGAGGAACAGGCTCATGATTTCCAGAGTAAGGGTAGTTATGGCTCGTTTATACCCATCTGAGCTTTGTACTTGGCTCAAGCTGCTGTTTTCCCTCTCTGCTTTTTACTCTACTACTGCATTTACAAAGGGCAGTCGTGTCTGTTCTCAGCCTTCGTTTTCCTTTGGTTGAAAAGTCAGACCTATCTAGTCTGGTGTCTTAAAATGGCCTCCCCAATAAACCCACAGTCAGCACCTACATTGTGTTCAATTAATCTGTTTCTTCAACATGAACATGGCCAAGGAAAGCTGTATGCAGCAACCCTGTGAGGTCTCCCCAGGGCTGTGCCATGTCCAGTGGGAACTACTCTTTATGTGTCTTTTTTGGAAATCCCTCTCCTGCACTGTCCTGTGCCTGCCTTTTCCCCTCTTGTGGCCAGTTTGGCTTTGGAAGGTGAGTGTCAAGAGCCAGGTCAGAGCTTTGGGTCATCACGTGACATAGCTGGCGGAGGAGCTTGCCAAGCCACTCTCCATCATTTATCAGTGGTCCTGGTTAACAGGGGAGGTCCCAGATGACTGGAAGCTTGCCAGTGTGACACCCATCTACAAGAAGGGCCAGAAGGAAGATCCAGGTAACTATAGGCCTGTCATCCTGAACTCAGTGCCAGGAAAGATCATGGAACGGTTCATCCTGAGTGCACTCATGCGCCATGTGAAGGATAACCAGGGGATCAGGCCCAGCCAGCATGGGTTCATGAAAGGCAGGTCCTGTTTGACCAACCTGATCTCCTTTTATGACCAGGTGACCTGCCTGATGGATGAAGGAAAGGCTGTGGATGTTGTCTACTTGGACTTTAGTAAGGCCTTCAACACAGTCTCCCACAGCATTCTGCTAGAGAAACTGGCAGCCCATGGCTTAGACAGGTGTACTCTTCGCTGGATTAAAAACTGGCTGGATGGCCAAGCCCAGAGAGTTGTGGTGAACGGCGTTAAATCCAGCTGGTGGCAGGTCTCAAGTGGTGTTCCTCAGGGCTCAGTTTTGGGGCCAGCCTAGTTTAATATCTTTATTGATGA